>OX579639.1:7704546-7857292 GCA_951230915.1 Antitrichia curtipendula | reverse complement strand
AGCTATCCAAGCTACCCAAATAATGAAACTATATATTATGCAATAACTTTTTAACCATGTAGTCAAAAGTTATGAAAATTGTTGCACCTTGGAGCTATTCTTTGGGCACATGTTTGAAATTTTCTAAGAAAAAAATAAAAAATTTATTTGTAGTGAGCTACACAAATAATGCAATGTTGCCAAAAAACAGTGTTTGGATGTTTAGGGAGTAAAACCTCAATGTACAACTTTACTTTAGTTCCCCCTTGGGTAGTGAGGATTTAATATGCTTTATTGATTTTTTTTCTATTTAGTTAGATTTAGGGTTGTTCTAATGTCATTTGTCCGAACTTCTTAATGGTAGTTGTTGGCCCTAGAATGAATAAACTCTTCATTTACGCCAACCACTAATTGAAGTTCTTTTACTCTCATAGGTTTAATGCCTGGCCTTGAGCTAAGAACAAGGTACGAGGTGTCAAAAGTGACCCCTTTTGAATTCTCCCCTCTATATTTTGACCTTGAATAGGTATGCTATGCTTTGAAATGTGAAAATTCATAGAATATTGTATGAGCATCAAATAATTATGGATTAATTTGGGTTGGTTTTCACTTGAGCATGCTAACATTTTCTCCCAAAATATCCTTATTTAGACCACTCACCTATTAGGGGCAAGAAAGTGATGTTTTATAATGCTTCTACCTTGAGAGCATGGCTATCCTTACTTGCCAAATTTGGCACGCTCAAATTTTCTATCTAATTTTGAAGGGACCTCAATTTTTTTGTCCTTCATCCTTGCTCACCAAATGCGACTCATAAATAGTCAAGTGACTACTCATCAAGTAGAATAAAGGAATTAAGCAACTAAATTTAGGATGAGTAGTGATTTCAAAAGCCATTCCTTACCCCCCTAAAGGACCAGTATGCGTCTTTTGGTAGTACATAGATTTTGGGCAAGTACCTATGATTGAAGATTTTCATATTTTTGGTTGAAATTTTAATAGAAGTTGTGCCAGGCAGATTTTTTTAAATCATTTTTTTCAGAAATAAATTTTTTTAATTGGTTTTCTAGAGTTATATATACATGGAAAGCTTTGAATCATTCCATTTTGACCAGTGAGCCAAAAGTTATGAGGAGTTTTAGTTTGCAGGCAATTATAGAATCTCTACTCTAAAATAAACTTTGAAGTCTTTTATCTTACTCAATTTTCAATATTTTTTTAAATAAAATAAAATCATAGGATGTAGAATGTTTATTACAACATTTTGACCATTGGGATTGGCATTTTATAATTCCATATCTAAATTCTTAACAATTTTGTATTTGAATCATTCTCTACTTTGTTCTACTTACTATTTTCTTCCTATATGTTGTACAATTCCAAATGGTGTGAAATTTTTTATGCATGTAGCCAACTTGTCTAGGAAAATGAATCCAAAGAAGCACCACCATTTTGGACATCTTTTCATAGAAAATTGAGCTTTTGAAGTGCAGCTGCCCGATTTTTCGCAGGATCAAAAAAACGATTTTAGTGATTTTGAATGCTTATATCTTGCAATCCACGTGGTGCAAATTTCTGAAATTTTTATCAAATGTTCTCAAGTCAGCATGCTACAAGATCCTATGATTACATGTATCAAAAAAAGTTTGTTAAAAAGGTTGGTACTTATACTAAAAATAGCGGTTCTTGAGTGTTTTCGGTGAGAACATAGTCATGGAACTTTAGGTGTTAACACACTAGGTTTGAATGAGTGTCAAGAGAATATCGTTAAGGGCCATAGCGCTTCTCATCCACATTTGAAAAGTGACTGACCCCTAAATTAGTGCATAAGGGTGGAAAATGGCCATGCTCTAAATTGCACACAATATGAACTGACCTTCAGCATATTTGTTTCTTATTTCCTTATTACTGTGAATTTTACACAAATACTGATTAATATTATACCATCACCACTGTGCACCGTATCTGAAAGTAAATACAATTGATAATAAGGGCTGGGGTGAACAGCCCCCCTCGTTTGTCCCCTGGGAAAAGCCTGAATTTTTTTAATTTTCTATGCATGAGTTATTTGCAAATTTTGAATTCATATATGCAATCAAAGGTCTCAAATTAGCTAGGGGGGGTTGTAAAAAAAAGATTTAACATGGCACAAAATAGGGGGCTTTTTTATATGCACCCCTAGATGGACTTTGGCAGGACGAGTGAGGGGGCCAATTCACCCCGGCCCAAATGAGCTAGGTGAGGTATACAAGATAAGTTTTTCAAGCACAAAATAGGGGGTCTTTTATTTTACCTACATCCTTGGAATGACTTCGCAGGGACGAGGAAGGGGGGCAATTCACACCGGTCATAATAAGCAAAGACAATGTTGGAAGGAATGAGCTTACTGTAAGGCAGGAGTCTCTAAAAGCAACCCCTAACACAGAGGTATATTTTACTTTCTTCAATGTACCAACATTGTACATTTCAAGAGGGGGTCGCTTTTAGAAACCTAGGCATTTCACCTTCAAAAATTTGTAACTAATTCCACGAAGGTCTGAAAATTAGACTTGAATTAGATGACAATTCTATTTTTCTTCCTAGTGAAATTTACTGAAAATTGTTTCAAGGAGTTTAGCTTCCCTGAAAATGCAATCAGCTCTTAAAGGGTTTGCTTTAACAGCCTCCTACCTTACTGACTTTTCTGGTGAATGATGTGGGAACTCCGTCATCATTAATAATTTTGTTTTGTTTTGTTTTGAGGACAACAAATACATTTATAAATAGTTTGGGAACACAGCTCAGTCATACCAGTTTAGCAGGTGCTGTGTAGACTATATTCAGTAACTTGGCATACAAAATCCTATTCTCAACGCTCAGTGGTGAGTGAGTACAGAGTAAATCTTAGAGAGGGTGAAAGCTCATTTGGGCATCTAATGTTACTTATGGAATGGATGGGTACATAATTATGGCGGGGTGAACTAACCCCCTCGCTCGTACTGCCAAAGTCCATCCAGGGTGCACATAAAAAAAAGCCCCCTATTTTTTGCCCTGTAAAATCTATTTTCTAGAACCCCCCAGCTAATTTGGGGCCTCTGATTGCAAATATGAATTCAGAATTTGCAAAAAAATTCATGCATGGAAAATAAAAAATTTCAGGGTTTTCCCAAGGGTACGAGCGAGGGGGTCAGTTCACCCCGGCCATAATTATGAGCACCAAATTTACAGAAGTGAGACTGAGTTTAACTCAGTTTTCTCTATTTACTAAGTTTGGAATTCTGAGATTCCAGTTCAGTCTGCTTTCTAACTTAAGCTTAATCCTCATCAGTTTTTGTGTCCATTTTTGTTTCAACAAACTTCAGTCTGAATTTGGGAATTGTAAATCACTCATATTGTGTCAGAAGAAAAAACTACACTAAAGATGATATTTAGTGTCTTGTACACTAAATACGAAGGCATACACTAAAAGCCAATTACCCTATGAAAGTAAGTAACATTAAATGTCAATTCAAACACTAAATGTGAACTACGGTGATTTGAGAGACTTGCCAGAAAGTTACATGTTTGAATTTAGTGTTTGTGAATTTAGAAAATTCTGGAAATACATGCAAAACAATGACATTAAAAGCGAAGGAAGTTAGAAGTGATTAATTAAAAGTATACAACAAGCATTATCAATGAAAGAGTGGTTTATAATATAAAGAAGATGGAATGTACATTGTAATTTCTGAAAATCATGGAAGTAGAAATTTCAGATTCTCGGAGGCACATGTTGCCCTAGAAAAATCTGCCCATACTTTCCTACTATCTCCTGCAAATGTGGGAAAAGTTGCTCCACTCCAACTGCCATCTAGAGCTAAAGACATACCAGATCTGATCATGGCTTTTCTAGCATAGCTGATATTGTCACAATCAATTTTCCGGTTGACATCTTCAACAGAATCAGCAACTAACTGTAAGAAAAAACTCTTACCTGGATTTGAGAGTTTCCCTAACCAGCCACCATCCGCTCGAGGTGTATTCTACCAAGCATTCGATGCAATTAAGTATGTTTTCTTTGCCTCCCATCTTTTGGTCCATGCATCTTTCACCTTAGAAATAATGAACGTGTCTGCTGGTTGGCAAAGGTGGGTCGAACAAGGTGGCAAGTATTTCAAGATGGCATTTTTGGCTTCCAAAATAGTGCTAAGTCTTGGGGTCATGTTATGACTGGTACAATTATCTACCCAAATAAATTTTGAGCGGCCATGGACATCAGATTGGAAGGCTCGTGGTTCTACAAAATAATCTGAAAATAGAGTGTGATCCATCCAGCCTTTAGGACCCGTACGATATCATACCCCTGGGATGTTGTCATTCAATCCTCGAATTGGATAACTGCTGTTCGGATTTGTAAATATCAACATAGGAGCTTCGATCACGGATCGACGCCCCCCTGAGATTCTAATGACCATTGTCATTGAATCTCCACCCGATACTACCTCGGCATATTTGACTGTTGTATCACCACGGAAGCTTAATGTTCTACCGTTGTCCATGTTTAGAACAAAATGGGTTTCGTCTATATTCTCCATTAGATTTTCATCAAAGGTGCCATCCTGAAATCCTCGATTTAAGACTCCTAGATGGTATGCAACTTGCATCTCAATTTCTTGTTCTTTTTCAGGACTGCAAGTGAGACAACCGCTTTGAGATAAGAGGACAATGTTTTGGATATGCATGAATTGCTAGATCCAACAGTGGGTCACTTTTTCAAGCAATAAAACATTGTCCTTAGGATCTCTAGATAGGGCTGTATAAGGGGCTATAGGGTCCACTAGGATCGTTTTTGCTAACTCAATTAGCAAACCGGAAGAGAATTTCACACCAATTTTTTTGAAACGCTCGAATGCATCAAGTAAGAGCGAGTAGAGCCACTGTACCCATTCGGAGCGTTTGTGACCACGACCGGGTGCTGCCTTTGTACGGAGCTGTTTTTGTCCTCCACATCGGCTGCGGGTGCATGAAATTGGTGGAAGCCTTTGGGGTTCTTCTCCTTTGTTGCAATATCGATCACGGAGTGCCCACCAACGCGTTGCACGCATCAAATTGGAACTTCGTTGACCTCGGAAATGCTCGGGGAAAGCGTGGATGGTGCGGTTGTAGAGACCGGGGAGACCATGGGCTGATTCATCTTGCACCATCCATGTGATGATCCGCTTTCGTGTGGCAATGGTAGAAACTTGCTGGAGACGTCGAGGGATTTCCGCCATGAGTCTGAGCCACAACGTGAAAAAAAAAAAAAAATGTCGACCAAAAAAAAAAAAAAAAAAATTGATATAATGTAGAGGACAACAAGACGATTGCAATGGTGTCGCTAATACCTGAAATGGACCTGTTGGTGAGAAGATGCGAGGACCTGAAAACGGAGCTGTGGAGGAGCAGATGCGGGAACGGAGCGGTGGACCAACGCGAGGATGGGCAGCAAGCGGAGGCGGCAAATTTGAAATGTATCGGGTGGGCGGGAATGGCGAACTATAATACCACCCCCCCCACCCCCCCCAAAAAAAAGCCCGATCGCAGCAGCAAGGGCAGTACGCAGATCGCAGCAGCAGCAGCAAGGGCAGATTGCAGCAGCAGCAAGGGCAGATCGCAACAGCAGCAGCAAGGGCAGAACACAATTTCCAAACATTCTCGACAAGGGAGCTTCGCAAAACGCAACAAAGACAAGCGTGGGGAAGGAGCCAGGGAAGAAGGCGGCAACACAATGAAGTTGAGAACCCAAGCAATTCCAGGGAAGGAAAAGGCGGCGCATTCAAGTCTAACACTAATTGTGGACAACATCAAATTTAGTGTTGTAGCCAGTAGGGGGGTAAAAACACTAAATGTCACTCAACACTAAATATCATCTTTAGTGTACATACTATAGTACAAAGTCGGCTGTGTCAGAAGACATGGTTTGTTTGATCTCTGTTTCAGAATTGGACTTTTATTTGAACATGTTGGGGTCTAACGTAGTGGTACAGTGCTACAACTACAAACACTACAGTTAACATGATTCTAGAACTGATGAATGCAAAGCAAGTTGTATAGAAAAGTGTTACGTAAGGTAGAGGGCTCGAGAACAGTTCGGGCATTAAGATCCACCCCTAGAAATGTGCATAAAATAGTGCACAGGGTGTCTGAAATTGAACTACATGGTTGGGGTGAGAAACTGAGGTCCTAAGTGCGTGGTTTTTGAATGTGAATGAGTCAAAAGGGGTCATAGTAAGGTAACAGGTTCGAGAATAGTCCGGGCATTAAGAACCGCCCACCTATAAAATGTACACAATTTGTAAATGTTGTTTTTTCATAGCCTTCACTGATAAATAAATAGTGTACATTTCAGGGGTGGACGATTTTGGAGCCCTATGCCAGTTCAACTTCAAAATTTCATAACTAATTTCAAAAAGCTCCAAAAAATATGAAACGACTTAGTTTAGATGCCAAATCCACTTCTCTTTCAAGGAAAATTTACTGAAAAATATTTCAAGAAGTTTCCCCTGCCCAAAATTTAGTTTCAGCTCTTAGGTGGGTGATTTCTGGACCTGTTACTTTAATATACATTTCTTGCTCAGATTTGAGTGCTTCAAGAGGTGAAGGAAAAATGCAAGTGCAGTTAATGAATTGCATTAAATTTTGATTTACAATGGAGAGTCTAACACAGAAAGCAATTTGCATACAATGCATTCTCGAATTAGCAGGGATCTTTGTAATTTGTCCTTCTTGCTTGGTTATGGACTTTATGTGGACGCATTTTAGGCACTGACGCAAATGTCCAATGCATCCTATTATCCGATTTCTACAATGACTTCTTCAATTCACAGACATGTTTCTATTCATTACAGGTACACCCTATGAGCAAAAATAGTGCCCTATGCCCTGAAACTTGCATAGAGCATATGTAATTCATGATGACTTCAAAAATTTTGACCAAAATCTCAAATGAATTAGTCTTCACTTTTCTTCTGTTTGAAGAATCGTGAAAAATATTCTCATGCTTGCATTTCTCTACATATGCCATTTCTCCTTAAATGAGCACTTCTCAAGCCCTCTACCTTAGAAAGTTACTGAGTATAATAGAAACACTAGAATATAAGGGCCGGGGTGAAGTGGCCCCCTCGCTTGTCCTACCAAAGTCCATCCAACGGTGCATATAAATAAAAGCCCCCTATTTTGTGCCATGTAAAATCTATTTTCTACAACCCCCAAACTAATTTGGGGTCTCTGATTGCAAATATGAATTGAGAATTTGCAAACAGATTCATACATAGAAAATGAAGAAATTCAATTTTTTTCCAGGGGGACGAGTGAGGGGGTCGGTTCACCCCGGACGAATATAAGGTAGGAGGCTTTTAAAGCAACCTTTTAAGAGCTGATTTCATTTTCAGGGAAGCTAAACTCCTTGAAAAAAATTTCAGTAAATTTTACTAGGAAGAAAAATGGAATTGGCATCTAATCCAAGTTGTTTCATATTTTTCGGACCCTCGTGGAATTAGTTACAAATTTTTGAAGTTGAAATCCAGTGGTTTCTAAAAGCGACCTCCTCCTGAAATGTACAACATTGGTACATTGAAGAAAGTAAAATGTACCTCTGTATTAGAGGTCGCTTTTAGAGACACCTTCCTTAGTTCAATTTGGGAGATTAAACTGTTATGTAGAACAGGTACAAATTGTGCATTCTGGAAGAATAAAACATAAGATTATGCAACGCAATTTGTTGTACGTTGGGGAGTAAGGTAACATGCTCGAGAATAGTTCAGGCATTAAGAATCACCCACTTGTAAAATGTACACGATTTGTACATGCTGTTTTTTCATAGCCTTCGTTGATGTACAAACAATGTATATTTCAGGGGTGGACGATTTTGGAACCCTATGCCAGTTCAATTTCAAAATTTCATAACTAATTTCAGAAAGCTCCAAAAAAATATGAAATGACTTAGGTTAGATGCCAAATCCACTTCTCTTTCAAGGAAAATTTACTGAAAAACAATTCAAGAAGTTTTGCCTTCCCAAAATTCAGTTTCAGCTCTTAGGTGGGCGATTTCACTGGACCTGTTACCTTATTGGAGAAAAGTTGAACAAGGTGCTGAGCTGAGCTGCAGAGCAAATCAATTGACTGACGTAAAGGGTTCAACAAATTGACAAAGAAAAATTCTAAACCTTTCCCACCTTGCATACTGAGAACAAATTGCTTTAGTATATGGATTTCCAATTGGCATACTAATTAGCAATTAGACTAATTAATAAGATACGGATTTAGGCTCTCAAAGCAAAATTTAGAGAATATATAACATGGATTAATTAATTATATAGCATGTGTATGTGTCATTTGATTACATTGTAGCGCATATGCATTGACAAATTGAGGTCAAATTCTATAAAAGTTGTTATAAGTCAATAATATAGTAGGCATGAATGTGACAACATACATTTGTCAATAGCATTGGGGTTGGACAATTAATCTTGGGAATAAAAATGATATATACTGCATTTTTAACAAATTGTAAGAGAAAACTTTAAAAAGAAGCCAAACCCTTAGTTTATCTACAAACCAATTGACATAAGTCACAAAATGACAAACAAATTGGCTTTCCCTATTAAAGACCCCCACTATATAGGTGTTCTTGCATGTTGTTCTTTTAGCAAAATTCCACTTACACAATTCCATTCCAATATTTTGTAGGCGATTTAACAACTTCATCTACTAAGGAAGGAGAATATATTGTTGAATATTTTCTCAAAAAATAATAATATGGAGGTGGAACAAAATTTGAGCAAAACTTTGCTCAAAATAGAACCCTTGATCCCATCCCACACTCATGACCTATAATAAAGTAAACCTATGCATTCAAAAACTACTCAATTGCAACACCGCACCACAAACAAAACCTGACAAATGGCTTAATGTTAGAACACCGAACTAGTCACCATGGAAATCATCCTTTTGGGTATTGTGTGAATCATGTGCTAAAAAGAAAACAAGAGCACTCATTGGAGGTCCAATTTTTATGCAAGACCTCTCTTTTTCACACGAAATTCCAAAGACTAACATTTATACTTTTGTCTTACGTAAAAAGATTCTTTGTCAACCATCAGACACTTGTAGGCTACGGCATTGTTATGAGGTTAAAAAGTGTGATACATGTTGGCCATGTGATTAACACCATTAGCCACATACTAACAAACACTCAAATAACAAATCCAAATACTAGAACACTAGAACAGTACAATGTACTGGATTGGAATGCTCACAACCAAACATTTTTTGTTAACTTACAACATTGAATAATGACCAGCTTACATACGAGCCCGGTGGGCAAGAAAAGCAACTAGAAGACAAGAATAGTGCCACCGATGATCGGTAAGCGCGGAAGGAGGAGAGGCAGTTTCACCAATATCGGTGTAGGAAACACTGGAGAAGGAGCATAAAAGTGCTTTATCTATTTCAACCCTGTTGATTCCTCCCACCCACCAATACATGTAAGGAGGCCCTAAACCCGCACAAGTTCTTTCATGAAACAAAAATAAAATAAAATAAAATAAAGAACCAAGCGACTTGTAAATTCTCTTCCATGTACAGGGGGCACGATGAATGCTTTGAAAGTGACCTTCATTCAATTAATAGTCATCGAGGAAGTTTCAAATAAAATTGAGTAACATGCCAACTAAGGGGGGGGAATGATAGTTCCACATGTGCCAATGATATTGGCATTTTGTAGGATTGTTATCTATTGTAATTTAAAAAAAATGATCTCCCTATTTTTAGTTCAAACATTTAGTGGTTAATCCACAAGCACTCCAAAGTTCATACGTTAGATGATGAATTAAGTGTTTGTGGGCAAAGTTTTTGTTCTAACAATTTTTTGTTCATCTAAAGTGATGCTTGAATCTGTAAAAAGAACAACCATCCTCTATTCATGACCAGTTTGATGAAGATGAGGTAAATAATATAATTATACAAAGATATAAGCAAAAAAATGCATGAAAATGTGCTATATTTATATAAAAAAGAAGGTTAATGGAGGGTAAAACACTCATACTCATTTGTTGGTCTAATTGAGTAAGTATTGTAGTGGTAAAGGGATGGATCCTTTTAAGTTCATGAACCTTTTTGAAATTGAAATGGATATACACATGTAAAAAATGAAAAATTTCAAATGTTGTATACTTGAATAAATGTAATGTACTCATCCTTGAGAAGGGCTATATTCATTTTTTGATTATATACTTACTACTAGAAATGTGTTGTAGAGAGATTGCAAGAAAAATTTGTACTCTTTTGTGTCACATCTTATAAGCCCAAGTGTATTTTTAGGACAACTTCAAGAATAATGATAAAATATAGTTGAAACTCATAGTGAAAGCGGATATAATGGCCTTATTCCAAAATTAAGGAATTTTGAAAACTATTAATTATATATTGAATGGAGTTTGCAAAAAGAGTTTCTCATTGCATGCATTTGAAATAAGGAGAAAAAGAAAATTTTGGCAATTCTTTTAGTGAATGCCAATTTTGATAGAGTTGTCACAAATGGCTAATTTTTAAAATCATTTAAATTTAATTTTCTATTCAGTAAAAATCAAACATCAAAGTAACTAGTTTCTCAAATTTTTCATTTTTAAAATTCTCCTTCCTAATGGATTATTCCATGCTTAATTAACTTGGGGTAAAATCCACAATTAAAAGTTTACATGTTGTTTTTATTTTTTATTTAAAAATATGTTATTTTAACTTTAAAATATTGTGAAAAAAATTACAAAAATTAGAGCAAATACAACAAAAATATAAGCATTTATTGCAATCACCTTGTATATAATCTTGAAAAATGATCCACAAGAATAACCACAAAGACATCTATTTATGGCAAAAATTGATCTACAATAATGTGTTCGACTCTTATAAGAAAGCCAATAATGAATTCTATTGTCTTCAAAGATGCATGACTTCTACCAAATATGCTATCTTAGCACTTAGTCTTCATAAACAAGTATTCAAGTAGTAATTCTTTTAGAATTGATAATATCTGACCACTCTAGCTTCATCCCTCCCAAAACTAGCCTCTCCAGTGAAGCCAGCAGGGGGGACAGGGGGGATACGGGTCCAAAAAAAAAGCCCTGATTGATATCCTATACTTCTCAATGTTTTGATGTGATGAATTTCCACCAGGCTTATGAAGATGCTTTTAAGGTGGGATGCTCATAAAGCATCCTTCTAAGTATTAACCTAGATTTTTGAAAAGGTTGTACACCTCAAAAACATTTGTTTGGTCATTTTCACTTAAAAGACAGAGATACACATCTAATTGACTTGCTTTATATTTTTTCTGACTCTTATTGAATTAGAAATTACTAAAATTGAACTGTGAAGTGCTCCAAAATTGTCCCCATCTTAAAATGTACTCAGAAGATTTGAGCTTTATTTCAAGGTGTGTCCTTAGACTAATTCCCAATCAACATTTAAACTTCTAACATGTACAATGGTGGAGGACACTTTTAACTTTGGAACACCGAGACAGGCTGAGTCACTGTGAAAATATTATATTTTATATCCTGTGAATCATTTGCTTAAAAAATTCCAAAAGCACTCAATAGATGTCAAACTACTAAGCAAGTTCTACCTTTTTCTCAAAAAACAACAAGGATGAACATCTACACTTCTATCTTAAATAGAAGGCGGATTTTTTGTCATCCATTAGAACACTTAGTGTTAGTAGTGACGTTATTAATCCCTCAAGTCCTAAGGCCATGTTTCCAATAAAAACCACTCAAAATTGCCATTTCTAGAGCAAAGAGCAAAAAAACAAATTTAATATTTTTTGTGCATATTTAACCATAGGATCTTGTACTAGACTAGTGTAAAAATGTGTGGAAGAAATTTCAAAATTTTTGACCATGTAGATTGCAAGATATTTGCATTTGAAGTGAAGGAATCTAGTTTTTTTGCACCTTACTCAACTACATTTTTTTGGCTTTGAACCTTTTTAACTTAAAACTTTTGCTCTAATGATTTTGAATTTCTAATTGTGCTCTAATTGAGTTGAGAATCTAGAATTTTTTTTTAGGAAGAAACACTTAGTTTTCACTTGTTAAAAAATTGTTAAGTAGAAGTAGGTTCAAGATTGAAGGAAAAATGAAACCATTAATAGCTCTAAGATAGAATTGAAATATACTAATCTCAAAGGTGAGATTGTTCTAGCAAGAAATCTTGACCTTGTGAAACTTTTTTTTTTTAAATTGTTAAAATTGAGTTTAGAAATGAATCCTACAAGTTATTTTTTCAAAAAGATGCTCTAATTGCCCCCAAAATAAGATTGACCATAACTTTTGCATAACAAATCCAAATGGAATGAATCAAAGCTTTCCATGTAAATAAAAATAAAATCTATATGAAATAAATTTTTAAAATTTTTAATTTAAAGTTTTTTTGAGGATTTTTTTCTGCCCGCCGAACTAAAATTTGGGGTTTTTGTGCCATAACTTTTGCTTCTGGGCACCGATTGAAATAAAAATCACATTTTCGGAAAGCTAATGTGATTCTCTATCTTCACAAAAGAATTTAGAAAATCACAAAAATATTGAGACCATAGGAGCCTTCCCGAAATCCATTTTGTCCCCCGAGGGGACAATGGGACTTTAGGGGTTAATCCATTAAGGACCAGGTCGATGACCGGTAGATGATTGTGGCTAAAAATGGCAGGTTTTCATTAGTAGTCACTTTGGCTATTGATGAGAACATGTAATTTCTAGCCAAATATTCATTTGCAGTCATCAACCTGGTCCTTAATGGGTTAATAGGGTTGAAGTAAATTTGAGCGCATCCCACTTTACAGTGCGTCACTTTCAGTGTGCAAGGTGAAAATGCTCAAAGAGCATCTCCACCCACGCACGGTAGGATGCCCTCAGAAGGGCTTCGCTAGCCTGTGGGCTGTTTTCAAGCACCCACGTGTGGCACAACCAACAGGGAAACACTCCGTGGCCACTTGAAATTGACCCAAGCACATGCAAAGTGCCCAAATTTTTACACATGCCCTAAAAAAATTGGTGCAGTCAATGATTTTGATTCTATATTGGCAAAAGTTGGACCATTGTTAAGGTAAATTAGCTTATGACAAGCAGCATGTTGAAAATTCTTAAATTTTTTCTACATAGAGATAAATGTGAGAAATGGAGAGAGCAATTGAATTTATTTATTTTTGACAATGTATGCATTTGTTGGAAGTGTGTTGCCTAATTGGTCCCAAAGAGTCTCTGGACTATTTCCAAACCAACAAAAAGTATATGCATAATGGCCATCATCTAAAGTAGTCACAATATTTCCTAACATGGTCACAATATGAAGGCTTGAAAAAATCACTTCCTATGATGAATTTACATTCAAAAGATAGAAGTTCTTATTGCAGTTACTAATCACTCCGTCACCATCATTCAAGACATTGATTGTGGCAACTAACTCAACCTAATGTAATCCAAACCTCATTTATTGCAAAAAATGAGTTATAGATTGATATAAGATTTTCATAGGTCATTTCCTAGGTGTCTATCATGGGCCTTTTGTCTATCATAGGCTAATTTACCTTATGAGGAACCTTGTCCTAATTCACTCAATGACTTTGACCCCACATATCTAATTCACCTCAAATCAATAAATCATTCCAAATAGCATGTTAATCCTTAAGCGCTCCAACGCCTAATTTTTGGACAATAAAAAAATTCACGCTTTTATTTCTCTCTCATTATTGCTTGGATGAAAGTCATCCTAATTTGTGGAGGTACATTATTAAGTTCTTATCCTATCTATTGGTTTGATTTGTGTTACTAAATAGATATTTATCAAAAATTACAAATGTGGAAGTCTATCAAGTAGTTGACTACGCCAAAATTGCTTTGACTCTAGTTCAAAATTAGATTTGCAAAAATGAAGACATAGATTTAAAGAACACAAGAAATTCAAAAAATCACCATGCCAAGAGAACCTCCTTTCAAATCCATTCCAACAAGTTTTACTCTAAAAATGATAATATTTGCTTGCAAGGTTGCTATTTTGTGAGTGTGTAAGCATGAACTTTTTTGTTAGTGTATGAGTGTGAGCTTGTAAGCTTGTGGGCTTGTGAGCATATAAATTTTTTGAGTGAAGATCAATGATTGTGAATAGTGGGACCTATGACCATAGATATTATAATACTATAAAATTGTAATACAGTTGAAGTACTAAACTAATCTTTTCATTTTGTCAATAAATGGAAAGTATAGAAAATTAGATGTTGATAAGTGTCTTTCACATCTTGAAATCTTTAGAAGACAATGGAAGGAACCAACCTTTTAGTCTTGATGTACAAGTAGGTGGATTTGATCAAATTTTAGAAAAGACAATTTGGTGAAGAGGGATTGATTTTATATAGAAGAAAGAGCTTTGTCAAACTAAATTTCATTTTGGTTGATCATTGTCTTATAGTAGTGTGGGTCTTCCTGGGGCCAATAGAAGAATAATAATAATTTTCTCTTAATGTATTGTTGCAAAATTTGTTTAAATTTTAGGGAAAAAAATTATGTTGATAAGGATTATTTTAATATCTAATGATTGTTGTCACGTTCAATTTTATTTTGGTTGATCATTGTCTTGTAGCATTATAGATCATCTCTGAGCCAATGGGAGGATACCAACATTTTCCTCTTGATTTGCTCATTGGTGGACTTGTTTAGACTTTTTTTAACCCCTAAAGGACCGGAGGGTGGGTATCCAAGTAAACATTCCAAAAACTGCAACTTTTTGGTATGCAAATTTTTTGCTCTACACAAACATGAGATTTTTGACCATTCATAATTATATGATATTAGGTTCACTCACCAAAGAATTTAGAAGAAAATATGGAGTCTATATTGTTCTAAATCACCCTGCAACGCAAGGAGGTTAAGTAAATTGGCAATACACTAGTCATTTTTTTGTGCAATGAGAAAGTATTTTACTTGAATTTCAAATAGTGAAAAGTTAGAGAAACATTTGAAATATGTGGAAAAAATTTAAAGAGTTTTGACTTCACTGATTGCAAGATAATAGGACTTGAAGTTAGAAGAAAATGTTTTTTCTTGAAACTACCCCAACATAGCTAACAAAGTTTGCCTCTTCCTAGAGTGTGATTTGATGATTATTTTTTTTTTAAAAACAATTGTATCCCATATTTTATTAGTTATAGACATGCCAAATTTCAAAACTTGATGATCTTTTTTGCAAAAGATTCCCAAATTGCCCAAGCTGCCCCAAAAGTTTAGGGCCACATAACTTCTCATCTTGGCACCCAATCAAAAAAAAATTTAGTTTTCACAAAGGAGGTATATGTTTACACATTGTGTCAAAATTTCATGAACATCCGACCGAAAATAACTTTGTAGGAACCTACCCAATATTTATTGCGTACGTTGAATGGACACTTGGTCCTTTAGGATTTAAATCATTGATACGAAATCATTATGTGTAGAAAGAGCTTAGCCACGACAAAACTTTTGTTGATCATTTTTGTTGATCACTATCTTGTAGCAATGTGGGTCTTCTTGGAACCAATGGGAGTATTTGCATTTCTATTTTGATGTGTTGGTAATTGAACTTGTTAAGATTTTGGAAGAAAGTATTTGGTTGATTGGGATTATTTTTGTAAGGAATGAGCTTAATTACAGTAAATTATTAATTAGTTGATCATTGTCCTCTTATGGAACCTCTCGGGGGATCTATGTCTTCTATTTTAATCTAATAATTGTTTGGTTGATCACTAATTTAGTACCCTCTTGTTGCTTGGAACCTCTTAGTGTTGAAAGGAGGATTGAGCATTTTGCCATCCTGATCTACTATTTGTTGAACTTTGCTAGATTTTAAGAAGAAAAAGAAATTGGTGATTGGATTCCATTGAGGTTGAGATTTTTATGATGACTCCCTCTTGTTTCATCTAAATTCTACGTAACCATGGTAATAGGTCCACGGTAATAGGCCCATGGTAGTAGGTACTAAAATCTATTAAAAAAAAAATTTGACCAAATTTTTTAGATATGATCTTTTTTTGGAAATATTATCGAATTTTCTAATGCTTTTTCAAATTTTTGAGCTCAACGCTCACATAATCCTTATTCATTGCTCATAGGCTCATGCTCACATGCTCACAAAATAACATCGCTAATTTTGCTTGTAATTAATTTTTGAAGGAATTAAGAAAAAAATTTCAAAATTTATAAAAGAAAATGTTGGTGATAGCATTGGTGAATCTAACTAACTGTACGGGTGGCATAAAAAACTCAAAATCTACAACTTTTATTTGTATATGAATTCCAAATATTCTTCCAAATAGTTCTTTACAATGATTTTTCTCAAGTCATCGTTATCATCACCATCATCCTTGAGAAGACTCTGGACGTTTACGGATTAACCCCTCACCACCCAAGGCCTAAATATGTCAAAAAACAACCTTGCTTTTCAGGTGTTATAAGTCTAAATGTAAGTGAGGTATGAAAATCTCAACCGTACAATCTTGTAGTGTGTATGTTGTAAATGGTGTAAATCAAATTTGGGGTCATTTGACCGTATAGATTGAAAGATTATAATGTTCTAGTGTTGAAAAAAGATGCTGAAATTTTCCTAAAAAACACATTTGGAGGTGAAATTCGATTCCTAAACCTATTCAAATAAAAAAAACTTTAAGCTACAGAGTAACTCAAAACCAAATGACAAAACACTTTGGTGGAAAAGAAAATCATTCAATTGATTCATTGCGTTTGCAAAATTGTTTTGAAATGTCAAAAAACAGTGAAAAAAGTAGCAAAAAAACACATCTATGGCTGAACCTACCTCTACTAAAATGCTTCTCAGTCAATCATAACTTCTTGGATTGATATGAAATTTATACCACAAGAGCTAGACTGGTATGCGCAACTTTTACAACAAAAAATATTGAAAACAAGCCCTGTCTGAAGAAGTTATAAGCCGCCAAAGTTCATTGTAATGCAAAAATGTCTGGATTTTGAACTTCGAATTACTCCCAACTTCCCAAGCATTCAAAACAACTTGTATTGACATGAAAAATTTACCACAATAATTATACTTTATAGGGAAAAAAATCCAAATTTTTGTAATTGAAAACTAACATTTGATGAAAAAGATACAAGCCCCTGAAGTTGCAGCCATCTCAATGCAGTGTGGTGAACTCAAATTGAACGTGCGAACTTTGAATGGCTTTCAAAAACTCAGTACATCTTGTATAGATCTAAAAAATTTATCACAAAAAATAGACTAGTATGCGCAACTTTATCAACAAGTTTTTATTGAATTTCGACATCGGATGAAAAAGTTACAGCACTTTGAACTTGACTGCTAGACTGTGTGAGGACACTTTTGGTCCCCTTGGCGGTGAGGGGTTAAACATAATATTTCAGAAAATTTGGTATGCCAACTTGGCAAGCAACAATGAGAGGACTCCATCTTGCCGGTCCCAAACTTAGAGAATGCACCACCCATGCACCTCTCAGTGCTTCTAATAGTGGTAGTCACGGCTTGTTTACAGACGGCGTAAATAATAAATATTGAGGATGTGGCGGCTTTGGGTTGTTGCTCCCCAATGGAATATTTTTAGCGTGCTATTGAATGTTCATGCCCAATCTTCTCCTCCGGAGGTGAATTTTGGGCATGAACATTCATTAGCTAGCTAAGTATATTCCTTTGTGCTCCATGATTCAACCGCTCATTGGCTCATTGGCGCCATGTCACACCTTTTTCACCCATTGTTCATTGTCCATTGTCGACACATCTTTTGGGGGTGTCACACCTTGTTCACCACCACGGCTTCCCATTGGCTCCTCCAAACCCTCACCAACTTCTCAATATCCATTGTTCACTCAACTTGTGAACATGGTGTGACTACCACTAATATACATAGTAATTGAATGGAGATGCTCTCTTGCAACATGCAACCTCATTAAGGTATGTGACTCAAAAAGAGATCCTTTTAAGGGTTGCTGGGCCTTTTTAAAATGGATTTCAGATGCCCAAAAAATGTTTCCCCTTATTTTTCACTTGAAGAAAAATTGATGCAAAATCTAATACATGTGATTTTATATTTTTTGGAGCATTTATGAATTACTTATGAATTTTTCAAAGAATTATGCGATAGGCACCTATTCTTGATCATAGCCTTGCAAAACCCACTCACGCACAGTCTGAAAGAAGATATGGCTTGACCCAAAACAAGCATTTCCGCATTCAAAAAGTAATAGATAAGGTTCCTAAATGCAACCTTTACTAAACTTAAACAAACCCTACATTTTTTTAACATTTGTAAGAAGGCAATAGGGCAACCAATTTTCATTTAGAAAAATTAAGTAGACACATTATGGCTTGAAATGGACTCTCCTTGGCTCTTATTCCATCCATTGACATTGTATGAAGCAATATATGACAAGACTTAATTATGCACTCACATTGTTACCAATCCATTTTAGAACCATTTTAGAACCATTTACTGTCCATTTTAGAACTCCCTACATGGTTGTTTGAAGAAGAAGGTTGCTTTTTGAGCCACCTACTTTACATGAACAACAACTAGAGAAATGAAAACGCTACAAAAATAAACTAAAATGATAAAAGGATGCCGAAGGATGCATGTACTTTTGTAGACACAAACTTGTCAAGGCTACTTATCTTGAACACAATGCTCACCTTGTGAGAGACGTGGCACGGGAATTCTTGGGTATACAACCAAGTTTTTTTTTTCATATTTTGAAAACAAATGAAAAGGCGATATTCTATTCTGGGTCGTTGCTGAAGAGGCGATCTGTGGACAGAGTGGGGAGTTTTCTGTTGGCGATGAACCAAACTTTTGTGGTATAAAAGTTGGCAATACTTTATTTTGCATTATTGCCCTATGGGCAATCAAAGACCGTGCTGAGTCGCATCGTGGGCAAACCTGTGAGATTAGGGTAGTGCAACTGGCGAACTCAACCTACAGAACTAGTCGAAGTTGGAAGAGTGTCGCAAATTGCACCTTCTTCTTGCGTGCCTCAACGGACGTGCAATGATTAGTTTGCTGGATTACAGAAGGTGGCAGCTTCACGGCATACAAGCGGAGGTTCTTGCGATGCTTGCACTGGGCTGCAATGTACTGCTCTCCACGCTTAACCTTGAAGTGTGGCATGTCTCTCTTTGCGATTCTCTTGCCGTCGTGTTTCCACAAGGTATCAGATTTTGGAGCCATTATGCAAGGCTTTCTCTCAATCGTATTGCAACCCTTAAATTTCACCATCTGAAGTAATCCATCGTTGGCCAGAATGCCTTCTGCTCACAATAATTTTGCCACCCAGACGGTTTGAAACTTACGATGGCGATCGTATCATTTCTGAAGCTCTGATCTCTTCATCTCCGCTTTGTTACGATTTGTTGCACTACGCTTGGCGGGAGGCGTCTCGAATCTGAGTCATCAGATCCCACACAGTCATCGGGGACTTCACGCAAATCCTTGTTGTCATTAGGTTCAGACTCTGAAGAAACAGTTATCAAAGGAGACTTGGAACTCAAGATCGTTGTATCCCCAGAGCTGGAAGAGGAACGGGTCAATTGCTCCAATTCAACAGACAAAGATTTGCACCCCAAGCAATGATTGGAATTAGGGCTCGGGTAATCTTCCATGAAATCTGGCTCTGCTCTCGGCACCTCAGGCATAACTCCATCGAAGACCATGGACAGAGGCTGGCCCTCGGCTGCACCACAATTGGACTGGAAGTAATTGCGCATCGTCTTCCTGGCCGCTTCCAGTCTTTGCTACTCGATTAGTTTCCCTTTGAGAATCAATTCCCTGTGGGCCAAGGCCAACGCCTCTGACACAGCTTTATTAGCCTTTTTCTTTGCCGATCTCGCAACTTCTGCCGCTTGCACAACATTCTCAACTATGTCATCTCCTGAGTCGACTTCATTAGATCCCATCCCTCAGTTAGTAAAACACAGTCTCTCAGGAAATCAACCCCAAGAATCCAAACCACAGCCACACAATTTGACAACCTCTCAAACAGACATCAAAATTCACTTGAAAGAACAATAACTAAGCAATCATGAAGGTGGATTTTTTAATCAACGACTGCACCAAAGTTGCGCTCATGAATTAAAACCGCCCCAATTGACGTAGACATTAAACAACAAGCATTGCAACTTGAAATCAAGAAATGATTAGAGGGAAGTGCGAGAGACTCCCTGAAGCTCCAACCGACCGCGTCCACCATTTAAAAAAAAAGAGCCGGTGCCTCCAATGTGCACACTGAAGACCCCAGTCGCCCCACTCGCTCATGGACCTGGCGACAATAACTGCAGCGTTTTCGCCAGTACATGGCGAAATGAAGAGAAATACGCAACGCGCTGGCGACATTACTTCCACCTTCATTGCTAAGTCTGGCAATCACAAGAAATGAAGAGCATATCATTTGGCAACGGAGGTGAGCGTAGTAGAGCAAAACATGAATTGAAGTGGGGAAGACGGATGATCCAGGCACAGTAATGGCAGGGTTGTCATAACGGGCGAGTTAGGGTCATCGGACGTCCCGGACGGACGGGCAAACCGGACCGGACGGACGGACGGTCCGGACCAACTGGACGGCCTCAATTTCTCAAAGTTGTGGAATTTTTTTCAATGACACGTCAGCTTGGACAGCTGGATCCAGGGGCGGGGACTTCTTCAGTCAGGGTGCGGACTTCGGCGCGTGAGGGCGCGGACTCCTTTAAGCAAGGCGGGGACATCAGTGTGAGCGTCAGGGCGCGGACTCCTTCATTCAGGGCGCGGACTCATCGAATCAGGGCGGGGACTTCAGTGTGAGCGTCAGGGCGCGGACTCCTTCAAGCAGGGCGCGGACTTCGGCTAGTAGGGCGCGGACTCCTCGAAGCAGGGCGTGGACTTCTGTGTGACAGTCAGGGCGCGGACTTCAACGCGTCAGGGCGCGGACTCCTTCAAAAAGGGCGGGGACTTCAGTGTGATAGTGAGGGCGCGGACTTCAGTGTGACAGTGAGGGCACGGACTCCTTCAGTCAGGGCGCGGACTTCACCGCGTCAAGGCGCGGACTTCACCGCGTCAGGGCGCGGACTCCTTCAAGCAGGGCGGGGACTTTAGCGCGTTAGGGCGCGGACTCCTTCAGGTACGGCGCGGACCTGAACGTGAGTGGGAGGGCGCGGACGGGCAATGGTGGATTAAATTTATGTGTTCTACTATATATATATATATATATACATATATATATATATATATGTATATATATATATGTATAAAAAAAATTTGGAACAAATAGGAGACCCCACTGCATTAAAAAGAACCAGTAACTGGAATGTATTTTACATGATTTTCCCACCAAGGTTTCCAGGAGGCCCATCAAATACAAAATACACAAAAAAAATACAGGTAGGCTGCAATGTTTGTGATAACCAAAATAGTTTATAAAATTCATGCATTGCAAAGTACAATATCAATACAATGAATCTATACTTCCATAATTAGCTCACTTTCTCTGTTTCTCATAGGTTATCCAAAACATTTTTTTGGCTTCTCGTCTATATTTCTTCCAATTGCTACAATTGTCTTCAACTCTTAAAGATCCAAGATCTACCATCGATGCAACTCAATAACCTCAATTATTCAAATGACTCGAGCTACGAACTTCTTGGGCACTTGGATTCGCTGCATTAGCATCTCGAACAACAACATCATCATCCTCTGGTGCCTCGTCATTGGCATCTTCATTGCTGTCATATTCATCTTCTGCTTCACCACTGTCGGTGGTCCAATGTTCCTCAACTTCCGAGTTTTCATTTCGAAGCTCTATAGTTGTTTGGCCATGAGTACGTTTGCGCTTCAACCTCTTGTGTCGTTGTGCATTGGGGTCTTCTGCATCAGAATTTATAGTAGGCCCACCTGGAATTGTTCGAACAACAAATGCCAGAGTTGACCGGCTAGGTCCTGGTACGTATGTACTTAGGAACGGTTCTATCACCCTATTTGGATCTCTTGCTCCAATTCCGAGGGGTGAATGATTAGCATGCCCTGGCGATGATGCTTCTCCAATATGTAGATCTTCTGTTTGTCCTCGGCCTGTACTCCCTCCACGGCCTACAGCTCTACCATGGCCTCTCGTCCGTCCACGGGCTTGTTGATATTGACCTACTTCATGATGAACGGAGGGCCGAGGGGCCACATGTGGTCTACCACATGAAACTCTTTGCAGAGTCAAATCAACATTTCCCACTGAGCCTAATCCTTCTTGAGAAGGTCTTTGGATGGCATTGGAAATTGTTTCTGAAGATGGATCTAGGGAATGTGGCACTTGTGTACCATGTTCAGAAATAGCAGGATGGCCCGCAACTGGAGCCGGTACAGGGGCAATGTCTTCGGGTGGTTCTACAAAAGCAAAAACATCATCATGGTCTACATGCTCTGGATCAAAAGGCCTTCTCATGTTACCAGCCGGTTGATTTCTTGCAAAAGGGCGTGGCACTCTTGCATTTCTAACGTTTCTATCATGCTGTCTTTCTAGAGCTCTAATGTTACGAGTTGCTGGTTCCACTCCCGTAGGGCGTGTATTGCCATCTCGATTGTGAGAAGATCCTCCATGATTTGGATTCGCATTCCTCCCCCTGTTTCTCTCGCCATTTTCATGTCCACCACCATTTCCATTTCCACCACCATTTCCATTTCCACCACCATTTCCGCCGCCATTTCCTGGAGGGAGGTTGTCATCATCGTCGTTGTTGTTGTGGGAAATACCATCATCAACATTATCGTCATTTGGATTGTCGGTCTCCAAAGAAGACGACAAAGCTGGGACTTCTACAACCCCTTCATTTTGAGGAAGTGGAGGTGAAAGACTACGACGAGGATTTGGTGGTGGTGGTCCCCTACGACCACGAAGGAGTTCCTCCTCTCCATCATCAGCATCTCTATAGTAGTTCCGCGCTTCTTCGAGGTGATCGGCTCCTTGCCTCCAAAGATCTGGGTTTGCCGGATACTCTTGAGCTCCTCGGTTGGCTTCCCCATCAACCTCTTCTTCTTCCTCTGATTGCAGTGCGTCAAATTCCCGATTGCGTTCATTCACCGGGATCGGTCCAAGGGCATCTGGATCAGAATCCTCTGAGTACATATTCGCATCATACCAGCGAACTGGATCGGCTCCTGGTCGTTGGCGAAGTACACGGCTATTGGTATAAATATATACCAGGGACTCTGCCTTTTCAAGGGCCAATCGATTTCGGATCTTATTGTGAACAAAGGAATACATACTCCAATTCCTTTCACAGGAGCTGGCGGAACACGTAAGGGATAAAACACGTACGGCAATTTTCGAAAGAGCCCGATCTCCAACCCTGTGCCACCATTGGTGGGGAAGCATTTGTGTCGCATGGATGTTGGGTGTCTCAGCTGGACTGTAGGGTCCAATACCCTCCTCGAATTCTGTTAATTCCGCCATCACATCATCAAAATTGACACCCAAGTTCCCCATCATGTTGCGGATGACTCTGTACAATGCACGTAGGGCAGTTCAATCTTCCCTGAGCGCCATGTTATCCAAGAGGTATGGATTCAAAAGGGCCGCTGCGTAGTGTGTATCTTCAAAAACCATGTGCCATCTTGCACTGAAAGATTCTTCCAAAATGATTGCTATGTCATCACGTAAGCTGAAAGGTGGTTCTCTTAAAGAAAACACATGCCCTCGCAAATTGTGCATTACGAGCCACGCCCGACCCATGGCTGGTTCTCGTCCATCAAACACACGCAAAGCCTTCAATACGTCTTCAGTCATGTACACGTAATTCACACACCGTTGCCAGAAAGCCACATCTTCAATGGTTCTTTTGACATTACGTGAAGCGGTAGCTGCTTGCGGTCCATTTTGTTCATTCCTTAGGGTATCAAAGAAATTTAGAACACGTGGGTGGTTATTCAACCGCTCCAAGACTCCTCTGAGTTTCACCAATCGCTGCAACATGAGGAAATTACAAGCGAAGCGGGTTTCGCTAGGCACTACGAGTTGCAGATTCGGACTCAACTCGCGGAAAACCGACATGGTCGCATGATGGTTTCGAATGTATTGGCACAATCTTTTTGCCCTGGCAATTAAATCGGAAAATTCTTGGACTTTGGCCCAGTCTTCCAACATGAGATCTAGTGCATGTGTCATGCAGCCTTGTGCAAAAATATGCGGGTATGTGTTAGTGATGTCCTTCAATGCGCCAAGCATGTTTGCTGCATTATCTGTGCACACTTGTGTTACATATTTGGGACCCACCTTCTCAATGTACACGTTCATTTGGTCCGATATGTAGCGCATGGTTTTCTTTTGCGAGGTAGTATCAATTGACCCCAAAAATACATCACCTATGGGGCATGACATCATCACATTCATGAGGGGTCTCCGATTGACATCATCCCAACCATCGGTGCATATCGACACCCCGTAGTACTTGACAGCAAATCCAACCTTCTCTCGAATCTGCTTCTCAATTTGCAACCTCCTCGGTTCAATCAAATTAGTCCTAAATTGATGGTAAGAAGGTGGACTGTATTCAAACTTCGCCACTGAGGTTGCCCTCACCGCTTCAATGAAGGCTGGATGCCTTGCCACATTAAATGGCACATTCGCTTCATAGAAAAAACTTGCCCACTTCTCATTCAACTCCTTCCTCTTTGCAATGTTGAATGCGTCCGCCATGCGTTGTTGACGTAATGATCCAGATCTCGTAGAATTGGATCCAGCAAGACTATTTGACGTTTGTAGAATATCAATTCCTTCTGAAACGTTTGCCCCTTCTTCCGCTCTTCCACCATTGATCCCACCCGTCACCTCATTTTCAGTGGCTTCACTTGAACTTGCAAGAGGAGTTGCTCTAGATGGCGCACTTTGAATTGGTTCTCCTTCATACATGTCCCCGACATCGATTCGTAGCGGGACAAATCCTGCACAATTGACAAATCTATGTTGCACTGGACGAGGCATACTTCGGCAAATTGACCTCTCCGATTTGGAGCCATATCCAAAGTGTGCAAAAGCACGCTCACGTTTGTAACTGAAGGTCCCAGCACAGAAAACACAAGTCACTTTAACCCCATTCTCCGTAAACTGAAGCCACGGCTCCCATTCCTTGGTCTGCTTCCTTTGACTTGCCATTGCGTTCAACGATCCAAGGATATTTTCTTCCGTCTTCCTCCTCCTTTATATTGAAGTTAAAAGGATCCAAGATATACCAAATACAGTATCAGTAACAGCAGTTAGCGCTACTCCACTGCTTGAACTGATTTTGACATCACCTCAGCAGCAAACTAGGGCCATCTGCCACCCAAGTAGACTCACAAGGAGCTCAAAATGAATTGAAGTCCAAGAAATAGAGGCCAGGTGACAAATGTGGGGAATGCTGGGTCTTCCTTTCCTTTATATACTTAGCGGTTTAGGGGGCGCGGACGTCTTCGTCACCAAAGTATAGGGCGCGGACTTGAAGTCAGGGCGGGGACTCTAAGTCAGGGCGGGGACTCGAAGGCAGGGCGGGGACTCCAGGGCGGGGACTCGAACGCGCGGACTCCAGGGCGCGACTCCAGTACAGAAATGCAGATGTGCTCACAGGGATGCATCGAAAAGTACGTTGACCTTCGCCATCCTTAATGGTCTGGGAAGATTGTGTCCCTCCTTTTCATGGAAAAAGGGGAACATTAAATGTCGTCACGCTCCCAAATTTGTGGGCAAAGAAAATGGCTTTCACTCCCCAATGTTTTTGCTCAATGGATTGTGCTAGGGCGCGGACACAGGGCGCGGACTCCGGGGCGGACAATTCACACAAATGGAGGAACTTGAAAGAGCGCAGCTCAATCTCAGACTCCATGGAATGGACTCAAAGTCAGGGCGCGAACTCGAAGTCAGGGCGCGGATTTGAAGGCAGGGCGGGGACTCTAGGGCGGGGACTCGAAGGCAGGGCGCGGACTCCAGGGCGGGGACTCGAAGGCAGGGCGGGGACTCCAGGGCGGGGACGTACTCGTCCAGCCCAGGAAGCATGACTTTGAAATGCGCTTGTGCTTGACATCCTTCAACCGCCTTTTCCTTAGAGCGGGGGAAGCATTAATTTTAGCCTCAACAAATTCTGACAAGACAATGAAAGCAAGATGCCGAATAAAGAGCTCCACGGCCTAAGATTTGGAAGAAACTCCATGGAAGAGCATGTCCCCTTCGTTGTGATGAAAGGTATTAGGAAAACTCTCCTATCCCAAGTTTGTGCCATTCATTCGAGGTCGGATCTTTCTCTCTCCTTTTTTTTGGGCTTCATTCCTAGAACTCTCCCATTCCAACTTATTCTAATTTTTTTCTTTTGGTTGAATCATTCTTTTTTCTATTTTGTTCCTAAAACTCTTCCATCTCAAATCAAAGCCAAATGTTCATTTTTGGTTCCATCATTCCTTTCCCTATTTATTTGAATCATTCCTAAAACTCTCCCATCCCAATTCATATTTTTTGGGTTGTTTTGTTGAATGATCTCCTTTTCTAATTTGTTTTGCTTCAAAACTTAGCAAGTCTCTTTTGTAGTATTCTTCCAACACCATGCCGATCTTTGTTTGTTGAATCATGCCCTTTCCTACTTCATTTTTGCTTATTTCTTGAAGTTCTACCACCTCAATTCAAAGCCATAATTTATTTGTTCCATCATTCTCTTTTTTTTCGTTTTTGTTTCTGCTTCATTTCTAAAATTCTTCCATTCCACCTCAATGCCCCTTAGTTTTTTTGGCTACATGAACTCCTTAAGCACTTTGTTTTCAACTCAATGCCATTTTATTTTTGTTCCACCATTCCCTTTCCTATTTTGTTTGGCTTCATTAATTCCTAAAACTCTTTAATTCCAATTGCATGCCAATAGTTATATGTAGAATCATTCGATTCTCTATTTTTATATACATTCCTATTTTTTTCCTTCTTTAATTCCTAAACTCTTTTATTCCAAGTCTATGCCAATCTTTTTTTATTTAGTCATTCCCTTTCCTATATTTGTTCTTTGCTTCGTTCCAAAAACTCTTCCATCCTAAATCATTGCCATTCTTGATTTGTTGAATCATTCCCTTTCTTATCACTTTTGCTTCATCCATAAACAAATTCTTCCATCCGAAGTTCCGAACTCAATGCCATTTGTTTTTTAATCCATTATTCATATTCCTATTGATTTTTTATTTCATTCTTGTCTTAGAACAATGAGAAGTTACAAGTTATAGTTTGTTCTTCATGTAAAGGGATTCATTTTTTGGAATACTTGGCACAAGGGACTCTTTTTTAATTGAATGTACAGTACCCTCCAAGAACTCTTGCAACCCCATGTCTAGTTCTCATCCGAGTAGTTTGATTACAAATCAAACTCATGGTAGGTAAATTTAGATATTTGATTGAGATTTTTTGCCCCAAACTAGGTGAGTCATGCACCT
Organism: Antitrichia curtipendula; assembly: GCA_951230915.1. Lineage (NCBI taxonomy): Eukaryota > Viridiplantae > Streptophyta > Bryopsida > Hypnales > Leucodontaceae > Antitrichia > Antitrichia curtipendula. The sequence continues at coordinate 7,829,862 of OX579639.1, read as the reverse complement.
TGTTGTAACTCATTCCACTTCTTAGAAAAATCTTTCTTTGTGAAAGGTGGTTGATTTTGAAAACACTAAGCTAAATTTAAAGGGACAATGCTAATTTGAAAATTTCATTGTAGAAGATCATAGGTAGTGGATTTCAACCGGTTTTGCGGTTGAGAGGATCAACATTAGTGCATGCATGCTTCTAGTGATTGTTGCTTGTAGACATAGCCTAGAAGTTTTGTGAGAAAAAATTAATGTTTGTCTAAAATATTGTATATATGATGTTGCTAGAAGTTCTATAAGCAAACTTGTGAAGTTCTAAGCAATGTTGGTCAACTTTGCACCATGACATAATGTAAAATTCATTGAGTGGCCACCAAATTCTTTTGACCTTAATCCTATAGAGAATTTATAGAAGCAAGTCAAAGATCGAGTACAAAAAAGATGTAGATCCTACAACAATGACTAAATGTGGACATTAGTGAATATGGCATGCAAGGATATACCTCAAGAAAGTATTCAAAAGTCAATTTCTACGATGCCAAACCAAATCAAAGCTAAGATAGCAACTCAAGGTGGTAGTACTTGATGGTAGTAGGTGTAACACTTTGTTGCAAAGTCGTTGCTAGTCAGCGAGACATACTGTAAAATTCATGATATAGTAGGCTTCTACAATACCATAGCTTCCTAATGATATCCTGTTTGACAATATTTATTCAAATGTTTTTGAATATATGACCTTTGCCTTGAACATGTATGAAAGGAAATTGCAAAATACATTAAAGCCAAATAGACAAAAAATTTACCTACATAGTGTGCATCTTTGTAATATGAAAGATGTGAACAATGATGTTTCCTAAATATATACGCAATCAGATCTTAAAAAATCATCATACACATTTTTTAATTAATTATTATGTAATATCGTGAAAAATAAATAAAATAATTCACCAAAAATGGAGTTTCTATTTTTAGACATTGAAATTTCATATGTTGGTGAAGGTTCCATAAAGCAATAGATTTAATAGGATACTTTTCATAGTATGTTCTTAAAATGAAGTTAAAAAGGAAAATTTGAAGGACTTCATAATGGGGTTGCAAGACTTTTTGGAGGGTACTGTACAATAGGGCGGGGACTCCATGGTGGGGACTTCAAATAAGGGTGGGAACTCGAAGTCAGGGTGGGGACTCTAGGGCGGGGACTCAAAGTCAGGGCGGGGACTTGAAGTCAGGGCGGGGACTCCAGGGCGGGGACTCGAAGGCAGGGCGGGGACTCCAGGGTGGGGACTCGACGGCAGGGCGGGGACTTTAGGGCAGGGACTAACTTGTCCAGCACAGGAAGCAAGACTTTGAAATGCGACATCCTTGAACCGCCCTTTTCCTTGGAGAGTGGGAAGCATTAATTTAGCCTCAACAACTTATTTTGGATTCTGACAAGACAATGAAAGCAAGATGCCAAATAAAGAGGTCCATGGCCTAAGATTTGGAAGAAAATCCATGGAAGAGGATGTCTCCTTTGTTGCGGTGAGAAATGTTTTTCCTTACTTCTTCTAACACTTCAAACTACTTTGAACAAACATATCATTTAGGTTGTAAAAAACAATGTAAATTCTTTGATTTAGGAAATGTTTAGGACACTTTGAGGAAATATTTAGTAAATGTTTAATCAATATTTTTGAAATGTAGTGTACTAGATAAAAGGATAAAACTGCATTGTATTTGAAATGAAAGAAATAGTAGGGGAGTTATTTAAAATTCTAGGCCTTCAATATGCAACTGCAATTTTTAATTCCATCATTTCCTTTCCTAATTTTTCGGGCTTCATTCCTAAAAGTCTTCCATTCTAAGTCACTGTCCTTTTTGGGGGGGCATCATTCCCTTTCCTATTTTTTTCCAGGAATTAGCACAGGTCTCCCATCCCAACTTGTCAATTGTATGGCATTCTTTTTGGGTTGGATCATTTTGTCTTCTTTTTCTGTAGATGCTTCATTCGTAAGACTCTCCCATCCCAAATTATATTTAATTTTTTTGGTTTAGTTGAATCATTCCTTTTTCTATTTTGTTCCTAACAATCTTCCATCCCAATTTTCAATTCATCTTTTTTTGTTGAATCATTTCCATCTCTATTTTGTTTTCGCTTATTTCCTGAAGTTCTTCCACCCCAAGTCCCCAACTCAAAGACACCATTTTTTTCTTCATTAATTCATAGAACTATTTTATGTGAACTTCATGCCAATATTTATTCATCCAACTCACTTCCTTTCCTATTTTTTTTCTTCATTAATTCCTAAAATTGTTTAATCCAACGGTAAGCATTTTTTTTTTGCTTATTTCCTTTCCTATTTGTTTTATTTATTAGCACAATTATTCCATCCTAAGGGATTCCCTAAAATTTTTTTTTTATGGTACGAAATTGAAGTCTATCCATTCACTTCCCATTTTTCATATGACATAAGAGGTAATGTGAAACAATATTTGTTTCATATTTCTTTCACATTTGTTTGTTTTTATTAGCAACATTTAAAATGCACTTACATTTCTTTCCCTTCCTAATCTTTGTAAAATTCATTAGCAAAATGCCAAAATGGCTCCATTCCATCATGAGCCCGAAGGCCATTTAAATAATTTAATTTTTGTATTACCTAAGCCCTTCTTATTTTTTGTTAGTGATTTGCAAGATTATTGTATCCCAAATAGATGCCTTTTTTTTGGGTATATCATTTACTTCCTAATTTTATTTGAACTTCATTTGCAACATTATCCCATGCCATCCCAATGGCCAATGCCCTTTATTTTTTGTATATCATTCCCTTTCCTATTTCTTTGGGATTCATTCCCTTATCAAATGTTTCTTGGGATTCATTCCCTTTCCTTTTTGGGGGGGATTCTTTCCCTTTCCTAATTTTTTGGATTCATTTCTTTTCCAATTTTTTTTAGATTGATTAGCAAAATTGTTACATCCCAAGTTATATAAAAACTAAATGGCATTATTATTCTCTTCCTAATTTTTCTCCAACTCAATGCCAATTTTTGGCATTCAGTTTACCTTCCTACTTTTTTTGTGCTTCATTAGCAAAATTGCTCCATCTAAAATTCTCAATCAAAGGCCATTTAAATTTTGTATTCTCTAAACCCATTCTAATTTTTTTGGGCTTCATTTGTCACGTTATTCTATCCCAACTAAATGCCATTCATTTTTAAGTAGGTAATTACTTCCCTATTTTTTGCTTTTCTCTATCATTCCTTTGCCTATTTTGCAAGTGAATTTTTACCTATTTCAATCCCTTTTGGGGGGGAGTTCCATCATTCCTTTGCATATATATATTTCCATCAAGGCATTAATGACATTTGAAAAGCGTTTTTTCCCCTAATTTCAAGTTCGGGCCACTTCGTGCCTTCGTGGTCCGTCCAACCTTCCCTACTTCTATTCATTGAGTGGAAATTGGGAATGAATTGTACTCCAATTCAATGACATTTCATTTCATGGTATAAATAATTTTAATATGTATGAAGTCCACAAGTCCATTCAAATTTCAAATGAATACGTGCAAAAAATAAATGAAATCACTTTGGGCAAAATCATTCAAAACAAAATCAAATATATTTCATATGCATAGTGTAATACAAAGTAGGAAAGTATATAAGCCTATATAATATTATAGTGCTAGGAAAATAAGTCTTCTAAGAAAACCTAAGCTCACTAGCTAAAACACTCAAAACTATACTCAAAACTATACTTAGTCCATGTTCATTGGACTACTTGCACTGCCACTTGGTCCAGCCTCATTGTCATGTGTCCCGACGCGAATTGGAAGGTCTTCATCTGTTCCCAAACGAAGTCTACGAACTGCGGATCGAGTTCTCCTCGCTGGTCCGTCTTCCTCTAAAAGAGCCTTCAATATTTGTGATTGCTTGAGGCTTTGAAGACATTGGAGAGTTCCCGGGCTATGTTGTTCCAACAAGAAGTCCATCCCATCATTTCGAAAGGTTTCTCGCCACTCTGACTCCGATAGTTGTTCAAGTTCAGCAGGGTCTGGCATGTCAATGTCTTCCCCCCTCCGCATCCCCTGGTCGTCAGTAATGCGAACTCCATCAACGCCCCACAACCATCCAAGAGGATGAGGTCCAAATTGGAAGCATTCTTGTGCCTCATTCCAATGCCCATTGAAGCATTGGAAGAAGAAATTCCGTCGTCCTTGGCTAAAGTTGTCCTTCAATGGAACCAAGTGGTGGCACACCTCCACAATTTGAGCCGGATCTTTTTCCCAACCCCATTCGGTACAAAGTTGTTGTTTGCCCAACGAATGGATGTTCAATTTCCAACTCCACACCAAGTCTGTTCCCCACTTCTGAGAATGATCAGGGACATTTTCAGCATTGAATTCCCAATGCGGTGGCATGTAGGGAACTAATCCAAACAACTCATACAAGCACTTATGGAAAGGAGCCTTGCATAGTGAACTACGTCGGCGGACAATCATCAAGCTAATTAGGCAGAATGGGTGGTACAAATGTTCACACGTGCCTAAGTGCATTCCACCTTCCGGGCCAAATGGATTAAGGCAAATGGGACATGTAGTTCCATCGTGTACGAAGGTTGAAGGGTTTGGCCACAGTAGTAATGGATTGCCTTCATGGTCCACGGCAGAGCCAACTTCATTCTTGAAATCCCAATCATGTTTGGACCAGTCGATGGTTGTTTGTCCACCAGCAATGTCAATGGTTGCCATTTCATCCATGTTGAAATGATCATCCACCATGGCCCACGATGTCAAACCAAAAACCCTCTTTTGATTATGTGCGCCGTAATTGTGGTCAATTTTTTTGAATTCCTCCACCATTTGTCTAGTCCTGTCAACACTGAAGACACATGCCAGCTTCCATTGGTAATATTGCTCCATCAATGCATGCAATTGATTTTTCAATGTCAAATTCATTGCAAGCGCGTCCGTCAGTTGGATGCTTTGGTCCACTGGCCCTGCTGCACCTACATTTGCGGGTAATTCTCCAAAGGACAAAGAATCATCCTGAGTATCCATTGTTGCACCAACTTCTGTAGGTTTCAATGGAATTTGAGAATTATTTGAAGGCCCTTGCGCTTCCCCTCGTGGATCTTGACCACGATTGGCCAATGTTGCTGCCTCAAGAGCGTGCCGAAGTACCTCCATCTCACGTTGTTGTTGATTGATAATGTTGTCCTTCTCTTGCATGTCTTCTCTCATTTTGTTAACATCATTATACAAAGAATGCAATTCCTCATTCTTCTCATTCACTTCAATCAACAAACCCTGGATTCGGTTTGTAGCAGCTGTAACATCCACAATTCCTACCACTAGTTCGTCAATAGGTGGCACCTGTTCCTCCACAACATTTTCGTGTAAAACCTCAGCAGTTTGACGTGAAGCCCTCCTCTTTTTAGCTCGTAGTAGTTGAGTTCTATGGCTGACTACAACTGGTACACGAGATCCATCTGAGTCGTCGTCCGTAGATGAGTCTTCAGTGTCATATCTTCGTGGTGCTTGAACTTGCGTATTTGTTTTCCCTAGACCACCTTCCGGGTATCTTTTTACCCCCCTTGGAATGAATCCATTTGCTGGAGTAGGAATATTGACATTTTCTCCCATTTGCTTCAAAGTTGACCAATCCACTCTCTTGTTCAACTTCAGCTCCGCATAGACCCCTCGTGCAAGGAAAAGTTGCACTTCATTGCGTATGACGTTTGAGAGAGCATACAACACTTGGTACACCTCAATGCATCGGTTTGTAAACTCTTCGTCCAGGCAGTATTTTAAATTTGCCTTGTAGAAGCCTCTGTGACAGTTGTGTCGCTCTTCCGGAAACAACTTGTCTATGTGGCACCACTCAATGTAATTGGCGCAGTCATCATATGTCCATGGTTCAAGCATGCCCTCCCACCCCCTGAATGCAAGCTTGTCAGGGTTTCGTAGAACATGTAGTCGCTTACGATGTTTGTTTCCGGCTCGTGGTCGGGTCCTATCTCGTTCTTCCTTAGTCATTCTTGGTGGTGTATCCATTTTTGTAGAAAAAAGCGAAATCCTCCACGTGGCAATCAAGTAGACCCCGCACGACGCTCACAACCAGCTCAATGAAGAGATGGAAGGCTGAGAGTATGCAGGGCGGGGACAAATGAGGCGGGGACGGCCTTATATAGTTGCAGCTGGGGGACGCCAGGGCGGGGACTCCATCGAGTTGGGGCGGGGACTCCTCCGAGTGGGGGCGGGGACTCCACCGAGAGGGGGCGGGGACTCCAGACAGTGGGGCGGGGACTCCAGACAGTGGGGGCGGGGACTCCAGAGAGTGGGGCGGGGACTCCAGAGAGTGGGGCGGGGACTCCAGAGAGTGGGGCGGGGACTCCAGAGAGTGGGCGCGGACATGATTTAAATATACGAAGTTAATGTGCTTAGACATATTTCCATTTCCTAAGGTAGAAGGCTCAAAAAGAGTTTTGGCATTAAGAACTGCCCCTATAAGTGGTTGTAGAATGGACATGATGCAGTTTTCAAATTGACCTCAAAAGACAAAAAGGAAGGAAGGAAAAAAACATTCTTTATCACAAGAGCCAATCATTGTCTTTGCTATCCCCATTTTTCTTTAGAATTGCAATATGAAGGACGTAAGAATATAAATAGGGACCTAGGACACATCTCCTTTGAAAATTTATAATTAATTCAATAATGTTTAAAAAAATATGAAACCGATTGGGCTACATTCCTCATCAATTTTTCTTGGTTTCAAGGATGAGCTTAAAAATATTCCCATGTAAAGAAATACTGTAGAAATGCGAACCAGCCCTTAGATGAGTGATTTCTGAGCCTTCTACATTACTCCATGTTCTAAGTGACTCTAGCAGTCCATATTGAGATTTAATGTTAGATCATATCACTCTAACACCCCAATAATTTCCATATCCTAATCAATCCACCATTCCATATTTTTTTTAGGTGTTAAATTGCTTCATTATAAGTTTGTAACCCCCAAACCACTTCCATGTCCAAATCACTCCACTATTCCATAGATTTTTTGGATGTTACATTATTTTATAGTGACACCCAAATCATTTCTATATAAGAAAGCACTCCACCATTCATATTTCTTTTAATGTTAGATTATTTAAGTCCGTAAAAATAATTCCCCCCGCTAAAAATCCTAAAATAAATTGGTATGCTTTTCTAAAGCTTTGGTCACTCCATCTCCCCTTTTAGACATTGATTTTTAAAGCACACTTCCATTTCAAGTGATTGCTATAATTTTTTTGGTGTTTTCATTCTCTTCCCTATTTTGTGGGCATCATTACCAAAAAAAATTATTTGAATTCAATGCCACTTGTGTAAGGTGGAATGATTTTTTTTTCCCGCTATTAGCAAAATTGTTCCATCCCAACTCGAGGCCATTTATTTTTGAATGATCATTCCTATTAATTTCATTTTTTGCTTTTATTAGCCAAGCTCTTTCATCTAAAGGAAATTCCATTTACTTTTTGTGGTAACGCAAATCTATCCGAACTAAATGGTAAATTTTTTGGGGTGTTAGTTGAAATCACTTTGACACACTATTTTTTGTGGGTCTATGTCTCTCACAAAATTATTCCATACCAACCCCAAGCCATTTCGGATTTGTTCCATGATTTCCTTTCCTATTTTTTTTTTCATTCATGAACAAAGGAGTTCCCATGCCAACTCTATGCCATTCCTTTTGGCTTGGATGATTATCTTTTTTTGTTCGCTTCATTCCTAAAACTCTCCCATCCCAACTCATAGTTATTTTTTTTTTTTTTGTTCAAACATTCCATTTTCTATTTTGTTTTCGTTCATTAAATGAGAAGACTATTTTATTCGAATTCATAGTTTAGCTTTAGTCGTTCAATCTTTCCTTTCCCTACTTTATTTTTTTCTAATTTACTAAAGTTCTTCCACCTCAACTCAAAGCCATTAATCTTATTTTTGGGTTCCATCATTCCCTTTCCTTTTCTTTTTTTTGTTTTATAATTTTTAATTTTTTTGAACCTTTTTTTGTGTTCATGATTAAAATTATCCCAATGTACTTCAATGTTATTCTTTTTTTTGTTGGATCATTTATTTTATTTTGGGGGGGCTTCATTAACTTCTAAAACTATAAAACATAGACATAGTGAAAAGATAAAGTGTATGTATTTTTATACCAAACTATTGCATTCACTATTTTTATAAAAGTTTTATCATCAATTCATAGAACTCATAAACATGCAATGAGAAAGAACAATGACATAGCAGGTTAATATATTCACATGAGATTTTGAATGTACAATGCATCCAACTTCATATATATTTGAGGTGTTCGGCAATTGCGAAGTACATACACATGGTCCTCTATGAGGATGATTTACCTTCTATGCCTGAACTATATGCTAAGCTACAAAAAGTAAAAAAACTAAATACTATATACGATAACAACATTCTGGCATAGTCCAACAGTGGGGGGCCTTCTTCAATGCGTCGAGAACATCTGGAACTGACGCCCTTTCACTCACATCCTCTTTTACGAGGCTTTCCAATTTGATCCTGAGGTTCTGATACTGCTATAGATTCTTCGTTGTAAAGTATTTGGAGTCCCACTCTTCCTTCCAAATTTGTGCTGCTATCCATCCAGCCGCATATGCATCAGCTGCCATGGAATACAAATGCATTTTTTGCATGGCCTCAATTGAATTTGCCGAACCTTGCTCTCCATATATATAAAACAATTCAGGGGCTGCAAACCTTCGCATTCTCTTCTCCTTCACTAGGATGTCCTTGTTGGGAAAGCCATACTTTGACGGCTCCTTCTCTACAGCTCGGCTAGAAAGTCCCCAATCACATATCCCTATATACACCGTGTACTCTTTATAATCATCAAAATGGAGCAAAATATTGGATGGAGTGATGTCGTTGTGCAAGTACTGCGCATCGTGGCATTTCCCCACAATGACAAGCAAAGAGAGTGGCAAGTTCACTCGGTTCCGTCGGTAAGTTGCAACCCATGTAAGCTCCTCTTTTGTCAACCCTGTACCTTGTTCATGCTTAATCTCATCGACATCCAATGTTTCGCTTACTTTCGAATTGTATTTGGATAAGAAAGAAATTAGAGAGCCTCCATTCCACCATAACGTGTAGCCTTCCATCGTTTTAGGGTGGAGGTACGCAATTCGAATGATGCCAGGATGTCTCACTGGACACCCGCCTGCCTCATTGATGATTCCTTGGCGCTTCTCCTTTTCATTCGTGGTTTTCAAGCTCTTCCCAGCAAAAAATATCCAACTAGAAATGCTCTGAAGTTTTGTAAGCATCACCTTCCTCACGGTCCCATATGAACCAACGGCACTCTGTTCCGGCATGGGGATGACTTTTACTGAACTTTCAAGCCACTTGAATGTTCCACTAACACAATGAGCTGTTATGGTGTCTTCAATTGTCGCTTTCCAAGGTGCTTGCTTTTTCTTACGTGATGAAGAAAATTGTTGAGCAAAGTTTTGAATGATTTTCAACTTTGCAACCACCTCTTTATTTTGTGTGTCCCAATCGCTACCATCTTCTTTCTTCCCCATGTGGTAACACCAATTTGACACTATATTGGTTGTGAAGGCAACCACCTGTTTATCCAGCCAGTCTTGGTGCAACCAATAATCGGAGAAATTGTTGAATTTCTCAGATGCTTCAAACTTTGACTCCAGCTCCGTTCGCAGGTCCCTCGTGAGTTTGTGGTACCCTTCTTCGTTGAGCGCCACATACTCCCTGGTCAACATAGTTGTACTGCGACGAGTGTAGAACACCACAACTATTGCTCTCCCTTCAACTATGAATTCATGTGGAGGCATATGGGGATTGAGTGCTTTCTTGCGTTTCTTTTGGCTTGATGAAGAAGGGTTCGATGAACCTGAGGCCATCAAGTTGTCCGTGGATGGAATTACCATCTCACCGACATCATCTAAATCTACAAACATAGGACGTTTCTCCGCCGATGCACTCCCTTCCCCTGCCATAACGAAAAGAAATTGTTCAATGGGCCTCTGCAAGCACAAAAGCCCCGAAAATTTGAAAAAAATCGGGTCACATATGAGGGCCAAGCTCACCACCCACCAAACTCACTCACATAGGCCGTGGGGACGAACTAGTGTGTGAGGCGTAGGGCGCGGACTTGGCAAAGAAATGAGGGCGGGGACTCGCTTTATATAGTTCCCCCGCTCCTCAAGTACCCGCCCCGACACGTGCCGTCCACGCCCCGTCCTCCTCACGTTCCCGCCCCAGTCGCTGGAGTCCCCGCCCCACTCTTTGGAGTCCCCGCCCCACTCTCTGGAGTCCCCGCCCCCTCTCACTGGAGTCCCCGCCCCCCACTCACTGGAGTCCCCACCCCCACTGTCTGGAGTCCCCGCCCCTACTGGATGGAGTCCCTGCCCCCACTCAATGGAGTCCCCGCCCTGACTCTGGAGTCCCCGCCCTGCATGTTCCTAAATCCACGTGGCGTCCCCGTGGCGTCCCCGTGGCCTACTTTTTTGGTTTCATAAAGTCAACTTTGTGTTGACTGTATCGGGCGGGTGAGACCTCTAACGGACGTCCCGGACGTCCGTACAGTATGACAACCATGAGTAATGGTGCCCAACCCTAACCCCGCTGGCGACACGGCCATGCGAGGGGGATGGGACTGGCGCCCATTTGGCACCAGGGGGTCGCGTCATGCCGCAAGGGTGGCGACGTGGCCCTGTTTATTTAATTTTTTTATTAAGGGGCATTTCGCCAACCTGGACTGCTTGGTGCAAACTGGCACCAGACGACAAAAACAACAACCCTGTATACAACTCTTGTATAATACATCCTTGGCATCAGCATTAAAACAACTCAATTAGAGGACATTTTCTATAAAAAAATTATATCAAATTAATCCCTAAATTAAAGGACCTAACTGCATTTTTTTGGGCAACATAGCAATTTGGGCAGCTCACTACAAATGGATTTTCTATTTTTTTGCTTTGAAAATTTCACACAACATGCGGACAAGGTTTTACTTTAAGGCCCAAAATTTTCATAAATTTTTACTACATGGTTAAAAAATTATTGTGAGAATGATAGTTTCTTTCACAACTTGGGTAGCCTAGGTAGAATAGAAAAATCATTTATTAGAAAAAATAAATTTGGAACTTGATTTCCTAGATTTATATGTATATGTAGAAAGCTTTTAATAAGTCCATTTTGAGATGAAAGTTTTGAAGAGTTTTTGTTTGCGAGCAGTTATGGATTCTCTACTCTAAAATAAACTTTTAAGTTCTTTATTTTACTCAAATTTCAATATTTTTTGAAAAAAATAAAATCATAGGACGTGGATTATTTATTATAACAATGCAAACATTGGGATTGGCATTTTTCAATTCCATAACAATATTCTTAAATTTTTTGTATTTTGAATCATTCTCTACTTTTTATTTCTTATTTTTTCCTATATGTTGTAAAATTCCAAATGATTTGAAAATTTTCAAGCATGTATCCAACTTGTCTAGGAAAAAGAATCCAACAAAGCACCACCATTTTGGACATTTTTTCATAGAAAAGTGAGCTTGTGAAGTGCAGCTGCCCTGTTTTTTGCAGGCCAAAAATAATGACTTCTATGAATTTGAATGCTTATATCTTGCAATCCACACGGTGGAAGTTTCTAAAATTTTTATCACATGTTCTCAAGTCAGAATACTACAAGATCCTACTCTTACATGTGGTCAAAAATATTTTTTCTCAAAAATTTGGTACTTGTACTAGAAATGCCAGTTTTGGAGCATTTTTGGTGAAAACATAGTCATAAACATTTAGGAGTTAGTTGAAGGACCGAAAATTTAGTTAAAGACCAAATTAAATAAAATGAGATGTACCAAATGTTGGATTGCATATTTATTAAAAAAACTTCATGATATTTATGAAAAATTGGAACATCTACGCATAATTTTAAGAAATTCATACTAGAAGTTCCCTCTAATTAAAATTAAAATTTGTTTGCAATGTTTTATGTATAATAATTTTTATTTTATTTTATTTATTAAAATTCCTACAAAGTTGGATAGCTTGGCCTATGCTATATTAAAAACTTATATAAATAGATTTTTGATGCCATTGTTGTATTTAAAATATTATTCATCTCATGTATATAATTACTTTTTTGGATCCCTTATTGAAAGGGTTACTAAGATTTTATATATGAAAACAAATCATATCCCATGAGATTGGACTAAAAAGAATTATAAGTGATTATAAGTAGGGTCATATAATACGGGAGTTGCGTACTTAACCCCTAAAACCCCGTTTGTCCCCTCAGGGGACAATTTGGGTCCGAGTAGGTTCCTGTGACCTCAATTTGTAGAGAAATTTTTTGGGATTTTTTGAGGTTGTGCAGTTTTGCGAGAGCTTTGTGGACATATAATTTTTATTTCAATTGGTACCCAAGAGAAAAAATTATGCCAAAAATAGAGTTTGGCGGGCAGCACAAAAAAATCACAGAAAGTCAAAATAAATTTCTTAAATATTTTTTTCAAAATCTATGTCTTTTTGTCTACATTTGAAGCTTTGATTCATTCTATTTGGACTAATAATGAAAAAGTTATGGACAATCTTAGTTTTTTGGGCAATCTAAGCATCTTCTTGAAAAAATAACTTTTAGGATTCATTTTTGAATGCAATTTTTACAATTTTCAGAAAAAAATTGTTAGACAAGGTTGAATTTGCTTGCTAGAACAATCTCACTGTTGGGATTATGGTATTTCAATTTTGTCTTAGAGCTATTAACAATTTAGTTATTCCTTCAATCTTGAACTTACTTCTACTTCACAATTTTTTAATGAGTAAAAATTTAGTGTTTTTTTCTTGAATATTTTTTCTAGATTCTCAATTGAAGTATTCAACATATAAACTTAGAAAATCAAAATCAATAATACAAAAAATTTCAGTTAAATAGGTTCAAAGCCCAAAAATCTAGTCAAGCAAGGTGCAAAAAAATTTGTTTTCTTCACTTTGAATGCAAATATCTTGCAATCTATTTGTTCAAAGTTTCTGAAATTTTTTGCACACATTCTCATACTAGTCTAGTATAAGATCCTACGGTTAGATATGCAAAAAAAAACAATTTTTATAGTTTTTTGCTCTTTGCAATAGAAGTGGCAGTTTTGAGTGTGTTTTGATGGAGAAAAGGCCTCGGGGTTTTAGGGGTTAAGCAAGCATTGGGCGAGTGCCTCTAGCAAAGTAGAAACCGACTCCAAACGCCCGCCTTTGGGCATATTGTGAGATTACTCTCTCAACAACAAGTTCCCACCCTCTATCTTCTACTGTGCTTTGGAGATAATTTTATACTTGATTTCATAATGTACCCTTAGAAAGATATATGTCCAATTCAACCCTATACATTGAAATTTCTAATATTTATTTCAATAATAAAAGACACTTTTAGAACAAATGTAGTTTAAGTACATTCCACTTTATAGCTTGTCAATTTTAAGCCCAATTTATTCTAGATCCAAAGATGAGGGGACAAAAAGTTTTGAAGGTTTTGATTGGCTAAAATCAAGAAATGCTTGAATACAGTTTCATACCATGAAATGAGAGGTCATGGGTCTTTAAGAAGGTCCAATAACGTGAAGTGTTTTTTTTTCTTATGTGGTAGAGAAATCCTCAAATTTCAAACCTTCCTTAACTATAGTCAAACCTACCTCCTTGAAGTAGGTTTGATTGAAATTCCAGGGGCCTTCACTAAAAAATCACTATTTTAAATATTTATAATATAATCCCCCCTTATGCCCTGTGGATAGTTACACCAATTTAAAGATCGTGGCATCCAAAGGAGAACTTCTTAGTGGGGCTTGGAGAATGGGGGTTGGAGAATGGGGGTTGGAGAATGGGGGTTGCAGAATGGGGGTTGTAGAATGGGGGTTGAAGAATGGGGGTTGAAGAATGGGGGTTGAAGAATGGGGGTTGAAGTATGGGGGTTGGCGAGGGACGGACCCCTCGTTTCTAAATTGCTCATGAGCAATGAGAACACTTCCAAGAAACGGTGACGAACAGAAACGATAAAAGCCCGCCCCAGTTCCACCCGCCAGGACTACTCACCTTGGCCGTGACGCTCGCGTTGCGAGAGACGCGGCGCGGGCGCTGGGGGGGAAGGGCCTCTAGCAAAGCGGAGACGGACCAAACTCAGGCGCCTGCCCGCCCGCGCGCGCCTCGCAACGGAAACGCCCCTTCCAGGCTGCCTCATGTGCATCCCCTCAAATCCAGCAACAAACCGTCAGCCCGCGAGGAATCAACGCCCCAGGTACAGGAAATATCGTGGGCCCCCACCTTCCCCCGCATTTCCTGTGGCGCACTGCCGCCCTCAACTCACAACATCCGTCACCCTCGAGGCCTCGCCTCCACAGCCACTACGGAACCGTCACCTCGCGCGAGAATGTCTCATCTGCCTCACTTGTACCAACGCTCCGCTGCTCGGGACTCATCAGAATGTGCAACTGGCGCTCGTAAGATTTAAGGTTACCCTGGAAGCACCCCCCGAACTTGGAATTTCGGAATGAGGGGCTGTTACAACACAGGCGGGGCGCAAGTTAGTTCAATAATGCGAGGTTAGAATCGAGGGCGCTGGGATTGGCATGGTGGATCTGGGTGAGTGTGTGAAATTTGTTGATCTGCGCTGCATTTACGAATGGGTGCTGGGATCGATCTGTGGGTTCTTTGGAGCTCTATTGAATTGTTCCCTCGCTGTGTCGTAAGTTCATTTCGTTATGGATTTTCGGAAAGTTGTGGTGGTCGTAGATTGGTAATGACATTACAATGTTGGCCTTGCATTTTGTGCCTGTGCATTGTATCTTTCAGTTTCTTTTGAATCCTCGCTGTTTTCCTATATTCCATCATAAGCGGGGGAAAGGTGGTGAGAGATTTGAACGCATTACTATTGCTTTTGTGTTGCGAAATGCCAGCAGGGTTTTTTTCGCAGTGTGGTCGACTTTCATAGGCAATGTGGTCGATTCATCATGCGCGCTTTATCCGCAACGCTGGATTGGAAATCCTTACTGAGGTTATTTGAAACCCTAGATCTGAATACTGAAAACCAGATTGTGGGTACCGACTTGTTGGAAGCGCTTCGTTCGTACCTTTCCAACAAGCTATCACTCACATGAGTTGACCCATAACTGAGCAAGAAATCTAAAATACATGCTTGTTGGCATTCTATGTCAGATTCGCAGCACATTCTTGATTAGTTCTCGGATTTCAATATGTAGGTCTGAAGAGGTGTATTATAACTCATTAGAACCGCATTTCTAGGATCCTTCCATCAAGACACCACTCAATGAACGTCATCTCTTGAAAGGAGAATCTCGTTTCGGTTTAAATCCATGGCGCGGTGATCACGCGCATTCCCAGCTGATTTCTCGTTTGCATGTATATTCGAATCAATTTTGACTTAGAGTTTCCTTGTACGTTATTCAGAACAAATTAGCTCCATGCCAACTACAATGCGATAGCCTGCACATGACACAACAACAGGAAGCAACGGGAGCGGGGTTCAATCACTGCCACCCAGTCCCACAATGCCATCGCTGGATCCTTCCAGTCGCGCCGGAAGAATCGAACGCCTGGAGATTCTGAATTCCAAGTCCTTCAAGTTCCGTCACGTCTTAGGTCCCTTCGCAAGCTTCGCCGCGGTTCTGTCGGCTCATGGAGCCGGGAAAAGCGACCAGCTCGTGCAGGCCATCAGCTTTATCATCGGAGTGCGCTCGTTTCGGCTGCGTGGAGGGAATGTGCAGGAGGGAGTCCTCGAGGAGGAGTCGAGAGGAGGAGTGAGAGTAGCGTTTGTGAAGCTTGTGATTAGCACTGGGGGTGGTGAGGAGGTGCATTTCGGAAGAAGGATTATCAGCAGTGGGACTAGCGATTATCGGATTAACAATATTCCTGTTACATGGGAGATTTATCACAGCACCATGAAGGGCCTGGATCTTCTTGTAAGCTTCACACCTTAACTTCCTACGCACTTCTTCCGTTGCAACCTGCCTTTCTTCTTCGCTTTTATGACTTTATTTTGAGCAGTTTGTTTTTGGTCTATCTATATAGAAGCTTATATTGTCTTATGACAACACTCTTCACTCACATACTTCAATGATCTTCTTGTAAACACCCCACCTCCACATACTTGTTTGCTTTTTATTTCTCTCCTCTCCAATTAATCTATCTCCTGAGGGCAGCTATTTTATTGCGTTTTTCTATTGCACTAGGCCCCCAGTTTAGAAGCCAATGGCTAAATGACAACAGTATTAGACACCGATACTTCAATGGAGTCCCACCTTACACAACCGTATTTAGACCCCCTTCTTGTAAACACCCTACCACCACTTACTACTCATTTCCTCATTTGTTTCCTTTTGCTCTTCTTCATCTTTAAGTCCATTTAGTGCGGGCCACTATATTTTGAGGAATTTGTTTAGTGCAGTAGCCATCTTGCGTTCACTGTTTTGGAATCTAATGGCTCGATGATAACACTATCACAAGGACTCCTATACTTCAATGACAGGTAGGGTGCCTACCATATTTTGTAACATGCCACTTTTGTGGTGCACTGAAATGTGAAATGTGGATGATTCACAGGGGGAATTCGAATCAGATTTTTCTGTTAAGGACTTCAAGGAGCCAACCACAGCCCCTGAAGAATTGACGAAAAGTCATGTAGTTGTAAAGAATCCGATGGCACATGTCGAAGAGAAGGTAGTTCCGAATCATCAGAAAAGATTGATGTTTGCTGCACAGCGCAAGGTGGAAAGAGAGAGAACACTGGAGCGGGAGGCGGCTCTTAAACATCGGGCAGAGCTCGTGGGTTCCTAACATTATTAGAAATTCCATAGGCATTTAACGCTCTAGGCTACTTAGTTTCACATTTGCACAACCTCTGAAGAAGTTCGGTTTTGCATACAAGACTACATGACAACCGGAACTACAGCAAGAAGTCCATCAAATCTGCGAAATTCTTCTAAAGGACGTATTGCTGTAGCGCATGTGCTGATGCTGATTTATCTTGTGGCTTGGAATCCAATGCGTAAATCGTTAATAAACTGTGTTGATTTGTTGTGTCTCCCAGGACTTAAAAGCAGCAGAGGCGAGGATGAAGGTGGATTATAACGTGAAGATGGAATCATTATCTGCGGACATTGAAAGAACAGCTTCAGACTTTGATGCACTGGATCAGTATGAGACCTTACATGCGAAGAAGGGGAAGTCCGAACGGTCTGATGCAGCACGAATGGCTGCAGATGAATTTGCTGACAAGCGGAAGTCTGCTCGGCTGCCGAGGTGAACATTATCCTTACCCTGATGAGACTTATCCTAAATGACACCTGCAAACCCAATGCCGGTCATAATTGTTATTAAAATGGTGTGTTTCAGAACGTCAATCTAGAGAGGTTTCAGGGCGCAGAGGTTTTAAAATAAGAAATCATCTCAATGGAGTCCGTTTCTGGAGAGGTGGTAACGAAACATTGCATGCGGAGAGCATCGTTATATCTCATAATCATGTCCTGCTTTAGCATTGTGGTGTCCTCTTAAAACCTTCGATTGAACATGATTTAACAAGACCCAGCTATAAAAGTTATGCTTGGTAACATGAAAGACGTCAAAAAACTAGCTGTACTTCACTCCTGTGACTTCCCAAGTTGATTATTTCTGTCAACGAGGGCTCTACTTTAATGTTACCTAGTCCTCTCAAGCGTCTAGAGTCCAGATCTCTTAGACTAAGCCAATTTTACTGAAATGTGCAAGGTCAATCGGTTGGCATCCTTCTGAATCAGAGTATTCAATTCCATGCCCAGCTTAGTGTAACGTGCTGTCTTCAATGTGTAACCCAAAGCACTCCAGTCTTGAGAATGCATTCATCTTTTATTTTCTTCCAAATTTAAGGCTTTATGAGTTTCACTAACAGCTCCAGGGATTTCTTACCTTGCAGCTCTCGGCCTACCTCCCGGCCTACATCCCAGCCTTCATCTCGCCCTGCATCTCGCCCTTCATCTCGGCCCACATCTCGCCCCGTCTCCCCCGTGCCCATGTTCGACAACGGCGACGCTGCTGCACGAGACGAATCCAATGTGCACCATCTCACAAGGTCCAAATCTCGCTTCAACGCCACGTCCAGTGAGCCTGGTCACAGGGAAAACGGCCACAGGGAAAACGGCGTTCACACGCTAGCGCTAGCGTCCACCCACAGAAATGGCGATTCACAACCGGAGATTGCCGTCCGTCACAGGTCTCGCCGCAGAAACGGCTCTCTAGACGGTACCATGTCGCCCGGATTAGCTGAGGACCGGCGCCGTGACCACACACCCAGACGTACCGACAGATCGTCATGGCCAGGCGCTACCACCCCACCCCACGTTTTCAAAAGGCTTGAAGATTACGACGACCAGTTGTACTGGTCAGACTCAGGGAAAGATCATCAGCAGTGCAAGCATCACTCTGAGCTTGGGAAAGTCAGTCTGAGCAAAGCGGAAGAATTCGCGGAGGACTTGTACAGAGACGCCATGGAGCTTCACAGCCGATTAGTTGCTGAGGACGATGCTTCGAACATTGCAGCTTCTTCTGGAGTAATGACCAAAGGACACAACCCGATCTCCGAAACGAAAGAGACTTGTGGTGATATAATGTACGCAGACGGGCGATCTGAGGTTCCAGTGGTGACGCCAGTGCTAATCCCGACTGAAAATAGCGAATCCCGTTCAGTTTCTTTCTCCCAAACTTCACAGTGTAGTGACACTCCGGATGGGCAAGCCAATTCTTTGAACTTCGTTGCAGGGGGGACACAATTGAACGAAGTTGCGAAAGGGGACGAGGAGACTCGCAATCACATGATGAAGGTGTTTACCGACTTTAGAGACCGTGAAAGCGCGCTCGAGCGGGAGATCAGCGGTTTGCGCGCCAGCAACGTGCGGAAGCAATTCAAGATCGACTCGTTACAGAAGTGGCGATCCTATTACCAATCGCAGCTCGACACAAAAGACAAGATCCTCGACCACATCGAGAAGAAAGCCGCGAAGGAGACGAAGTTGACTGAAAAAACTATGAAGCGCATGGAAAAATCCCATACGAAAGAGCTGGCCCACCTAGACGCCAAGCGGGAGGTCAAGGAGGAGAAGCTTCGCAGAGACATCAAGGAGCTCAATCTCGTAATCGAGGAGCTGAGTGCACAGCTCTACGACATGGAGGAGCATCTCGCTGCTGGTGGGATTCCTTACAAACCAACTATCAACGAGAACACGGGTCCGTCTTCTAAAACTCTTCTCTCCGCCGTGCTCAGCGTTAAAGAAGCCGCGCACACATTCTCCAGAACTTTCAAGTCGTACCTCAAGCAGCACTTGACGAAAGCGCTTGACCTTGACGAACAAATTTGCTTAGAGTCCGAAGTTATCGTCGCCCGCCCTTCCGACTACAAATTCCTCGTTCAATCCTTCATCCTCCGTCGCATGTTCCTGGACTTCGACAGCGAGTGCTTCAACATCGACAGCTGCATGACGGAGATTTTCGACATCGACGATCACTCACGCACGTGTTTCCATGAATATATCACCCACAGAAACGTCTCTGAAACAGTCACACTTTTAACAGATAACCGCTCTCACAGCGGCTTCCTCCGGGAGTTTTGTTTCAAGAAGTTTTTGCACATTGTGAGCGAGTCCACGGAGGAAGCGTTCTTTGGGGATTTCAACCATAGTGATGATATTTGCGCGGGGAGGCACCCGTCGAGTCGATTCTACGAAAGCTATTGTCGACTGGCGGTATCGGTTTGGTTGTTGCATCGGTTGGCATTCTCGTTTCAGCCGCCTGCGAGGATGATCTCGGTGAGGAAAGGAGCGCAGTTTAACCCCATTTATATGGAATCGGCTGTGCCGGGAATCTCGAGTGGCGTGCTGGGGGATGATGGAGCGGCATTGCCGTTTGAAGCGCTGGTGGGACTCATGGTGCATCCGGGGTTTCGAGTTGGAAGTAGCGTCATTCGTGCGCAAGTCTATTTGGTTACCACGTAATTAAAAGATCCCATGATCTGTGCATCTGAATGTGTGCACTTCGACTGCTCGAGGAATGAAGCTCTCCGAATTGGATTGATTGTGCCGGAAGGTACGCTTCTCATTTTCTCTCTCATGGTGTTTTTCCAGGTATGGTCGTACTCGTTATAACTTATTCTCAGAGCCTTGCTTAGCAGGTGCCCATGGTAACGGTTGACAACTGCAATTGGAGCACTTAAACGTCAATTCTGTGAAAATGGTGGTATTTCTTGCATAATTTTGACATTAATGTTAGATTACTGTGCCGATTGATGTGCAAATTAGTATGTGACATGCGCTGATTTTAAATAATATTAAAATTGATTGATTAGGTTTTGAATATGCTATTGGCAAATCAAGACAGGGTTTCGGACGCTGATTGATGTGGTTTTGTTTTCTGTGATTCCAGCAGAGGCTCCTGCGTGACTGGCCGTTCAGAGAGTCGCAAGCTGGATACGTACAAAGTTGGGAAGAATTGCAACGGGAGCTCGCAGGAGTGAGTCTCATCAAATTATGTTCTCACCGTTCTGCGTTTCTCTAAATTTTTGTTCGACAGTTTTGTTATACTGGCACGATTTCAGAATGACAGCTCTTATTACATTCAACTGCGAATATTACATTCAACTGCGAAGATTAAAACTAGGACTCGTATAGATAAGGATACTGCCCATACAACAAAATTGCCTTTTTTATGAAGTATGTGAACCCCATAATGCCAAGTCCATTGTTTGAGGCAACTGTGTCAATGCCTCATTGAGTAGACAGAAGAGGTTATATCTCAAAACTTTCTCCTCTTTCTAAAACGTTGGATCAGCCAAGTAGAACAGATATGAACATTTGTGATTATGTAGTCAGACTTGGCATTATGTTCGATAATGCTCTCCAGCATTAGTCCATCAATTTTGCTAATTTGTCTTGTTGTCTGCAGGCAGGATGCAATTTCAACTCAAGGACACGACCAGTATGATTGAATGTGCTAGACTGGATCCTATATTGTGGAGCCAGTGTCCCCTTTTTCGTTGAATTGGTGAACTTCCACATAGCAAGGCTGATTTTTGAGGAGCTCTAAATTTTTCTATTTTTCCGATCGATAATTGGAGCCGTTTTGAGTTGGTTAACTGATTTCAAATTGAACCTCATATCTTTACTTATTCTAGATTTTAGAGTTCGAGGTTTTAGTTGGCCACCTCACCTCCGAGCCCCTGAAAGTTCTAAGTTCTCAAAGTTCTAGGCACTTGGAAGTACGAGTTGTCAGAGTTTTGAGCACTTGAATGTAACATTATTTGGCACTCTGAAATCAGCCATTTTAATGAATTTGACCATTGATTAGCACTAGGTTCATCCTTCAATTTGAGCCCATTAGATCAACCAGATTGTACAGATATGGATATTTTCTGATTGAGTATGTAATGCTACAAGATCAATATCTGTTTTCCAGAATGAAAGAAACTGTTCGAATACTCATGGCAATGTTCGGGAGAAATTTATGCCAAACCAGTCGGTATCTTCAGTTTTGAATTAGTGATTGGTTTGTCAACGATGTGTACTTTTGCTTGAAATAAAGTGTTTCTGAAAGACTGTTTTGCAATTTGCTTGTAGTTTAGGAATATGAACAGGCTCATCTTACACCAGGTGCGAGTTATCCCATTCATTGGCTCACATAAATAAAGATTCATGAAGTCAATAAACTATCATTGTTTATCAATGTTATACGGTATTGTTTACGTACTTGACATTTAGGAACCATAATTCATGTATGAGCCAATGCTACAAGGACAAGAATCTGTTATGCTAGGGGTCTTTTAACCTTTAAAGGTTTTTGACTATGTTTTCACCAAAACCGCTCCAGAACTGCCATTTCTAATACTAGTGCCAAATTTTAGAAAAAAAACATTTTTGGACACTTGTAGCCGTAGGATCTTGTAGTAAACTTGTTTGAGAAGATGGGGAGAAAATTTCAGAAATTTCCACCAAGTGGATTGCAAGATAATAGCGTTTGAATTGACAAAAATCCTTTTTTTGTCCCTGCAAAAAAATGGGCAGCTACCCTCCACAAGGTCACATTTGTATGAAAAAATGTCCAAAATGATGGTTACTCTTTGGATTTATTCTTCAAGGCAAGTTGGCTACATGCTTGAAAATTTTCAGATCATTTGGAATTGTACAACATATAGGAAAAAAATAGTAAGTAGGAAGAGGTAGAGAATGATTCAAAGCACTAAATTGTCAAGATTTTATTTATGAAATTGAAAAATGCCAATCCCAACAATTGTAATGTTGTAATAAACAATCTACACCCAATGTTTTTATTTTTTTTCAAAAATATTGAAAATCGAGTTAAATAAAGGACTTCAAAGTTTATTTTAGAGTAGAGATTCCATAACTACCCTCAAACTAAGAATCCTCATAACTTTTGACTCATTGATCGGAATGGAATGATTCAAAGCCTGCCACGTACATATAAATCTAAAGAACCAATTTCAAATTTTAGTTTTTTTTAAAAGTGATTTTTAAAGAAGTTTTTTTTGCTGCCCTGGCTGCCCGCCGAACAATGAAAATGACATATCATGCAATAACTTTTTAACCATGTAGTCAAAAGTTACGAAAATTGTTGGACCTTAAAGCTACTCCTTGGGCACATCTTATGTGAAAATTTCAAAGAAAAAAAAGAAAAATTCCGGTCATAGTGAGCTGCCCAAAATCGCTATGTTGTCAAAAAACGGTGTTTGGTCCTTTAGGGGTTAACCCCTAAAACCCCACTTGTCCCCTTGGGGGACAATTTGGGTCCGGGTAGGTTCCTATTGTCTCAATTTGAAGTGAAGTTTTTTGAGATTTTTGGAGGTTGTGTAGCTTTGCAAGAGCTTTGTGGATATATAGTTTTTGTTTCAATTGGATGCTGGATGAAAAAGTTATGGCACAATGAGCAAGAAATGCAGATTGGCAGGCAGCTCAAAAAAAATTACAAAAAGTCAAAAATATTTTTTCTGAACTTTTTCCTAAAAGATTATGTTTTTACCTAAACATGGAGATTTGATTCATTCTATTTGGACTAGGGATGAGAAAGTTATGGACAATCTTAGTTTTTTGGGCAATTTAAGCATCATTCTTCTTAAAAAAATTTTTTGTTTAACTTTGAATGCTAATGTCTTCCAATCCGTACGGTAAAATTTAATGAAATTTTTACTACATGATCTCAGACAAGTTAAGTACAAGATCCTACGGTTGAATTCCCAAAAAACCAAAAAAATTGGTTTCCTTAAGTAAATACAGTAGAAGTGGTAGTTTTGAGTGGTTTTTGGCAAAAAACACCCTCGGGGGTTTAGGGGTTTATCATTTATTTTGGACAGTGCAGGAGTGATGCAATTGTTTTCATCTACATAACTGGATGAAATTTAAATTAGTCATCTAAATAATGTACATTCATCCAAAAAATAGTGATAGTTCTAAGAATATGTAACCACTGAAAATGGGGGAATATATCACCTTATTGTTTTGAAAAAATTATATCGCTTTTGAGCAAAATATCACCATAAAAATCCATTGATCATAATTTAGTTGCATGTTTACTAATATAGAGAAAATAGTTAATAAAGAAGACCATTTGTAGTGCACTAATATGGAGAAAATAGTTCACATAATTACAAATTTTCATACACATTTGTTTGACATATTCTTTGGCTACATGATGTCAATGCATCTTCTCTAATTTGTGGGCAAATTTAATTTCACAATGTAACAACTCTAAAATATTTTGTCTTTATTTGAATTTAGAATATTTTTTTGCCTTGCTAAATAATTTCAAGAATGTTGAGCAGAAAACACAAGAATCAATGGTTATATCAAAGGGAAGTGGCAATATTGTAATGAGGAACAAACATTGAAAAGTTGGATTGTTGATAGCATAGAAAATTCAAAAAATATTGAAATGAATGAATTAGTGAATTAATTTATTACCTCAGAAATATATAAAGATAAGCAAAATTTCAAAGTATTAATCCTTGAGCAACTAGAGTTCAAGACTTTGGTAGATAACACTACAAGAAATGGGCCACTTTTGTGACTGGGCAAGAATGCCTTAGTGTCCAGTTTGACTTAAGAATAACTAGTGCTTCTATAATTGCACCAGTTGCCAAACATCCCTTGCATGGCAGTCATTCAATAGTCGTGGTTGTGACTTATGCATGAAGAGTTCATGGTTTTATAAATTCATCTAAATTTTTTTTGTTACCAGCACCGTCTATATTTAACGCGGTATCCATTGTGGAGGTTTTAGTCACAAAAGATGACTTCACTGTTACAAAATATAACTATACCTCACTTTGACAAAACTGAGAAATGATTGATAGGAAACTAGACAACAACACCTCAAATTTCAGTATTGTTGACGTGGAAAGGGGTGCGACCTTGTCCACGTCAACTACGTCAAGCTTTCATGGACTACAAATGGGCCTACTCCGTAGTGACTTCTGCAATCACATTCTAGTAACATGAAGGCCATCCTTATGCTGGGACATGACAAGGCCATGATTGCTACGTCATTGGTGGACAGCTTCATAGTGTTTCCATAATTTGTAAGTTTTGGGGCCTCTAACCACTTGGATTAGGCATACCTTTGCAGAATGACTGGAATGCGATTGTTGGGAGATAAAAAGAAGATAAAAACAAGTAGAACTTCTAAGGTTGCTTTACTATACTAAAATGCTACTACTACATTCAATTTGTTCATTAAACGTGAGTAAACTGTACTATGTTGCTACTACACATTGCCTTTGAATCAGAGCATGGAACCCTTGCATGAAACAAGAGCACCGACTACATTCTAGTGTCTAGTACTCCTCTAGTGCCAGTAGATTCTCCTCAGTTGACAACTCTATAGCTTCAACAAGGTTTATTACAATGGTAGAACTAGCAGCCTCTAGGGAGCCGCCAGACTTGCACTCTCTATTGTAATGCTAATGAAGGCGTGTTCTATCTCTACCACCTCTCGGTCTGCTCTTACCTCTTTGCATAGTACGACTTGCCCAGCAAATCTGCCTTCAATATCTGAGAAAAAATTTGTATGGCTTGATTAGGGAATATGAAGGGCTCTACCATGCAAGGTAGTTTGTGGCAAAAGTTTACAACGAGGAACCCAGAGTCATCCCTTGTGTATGTGGGATACCCGCGATTGTCTTGGATCTTCACCCGTCACACCGCAACATAATCATATTTTTATGCAGTGCGCCGTAATCAAACTCCAATATGTCCTTCAAGACTCCTACATAGCTCACTTGGGCTTCCCCTCCATTTTCTACAAGCAACTGAAAAATAGACACTACTCCGTTGTTTCATCTTCCACTCAAAAAGTGGTTCTCGAATGCAGCAATGCATATATATAGCGTGGCTCTCTATGACGGCTTATTGTTGAGGAGCAAGCGGTCCATGTCTTCCAGATTTGTCAAGTCTAGCTTTGACTCCCGTATAGTGCTCTACATTCACTTTGCTAATGCAAGGGTATTGGAATTCCACAGACCCTAAGTCGTCCACTTCATGTGTCTACAAAGGAAACCCATGAGACACAAATTGGAGGCCACAATGGCAATGAGTGACAAAGCGGATAGACAATTCTCTGTCTCAAACAACACAACAGACGTGGAGCCCATGTAACCCCGATATGACTTTGGAATGACTCCAACCAAATCACCTAGTTGTTGCATTATAGTAACATCCATATGAAAATGATTACGACATGACTTACACACAGCTTATGTTCTATTATGGAGCCAGAGCTACAAACAAACTCTCTATGTAATTACAAGTACGGAGTTTTAAATTCTCTAGAGTGATAGAATAGATTGTTGAGTTTATGAAGAGACAAGTGCTCACGTGTGAAAATCTTGCATGATTGCCACATTTGATAGCACGTACTAGTGGGCTATGTTGCGGAGCTCAGCAATCATCACATAAAGCCTCCATGCGCCTTAGAAAACCTCCTCAACATCTCCATATTCTTCGCTTGCATCCCACACATGTCTCTAAGTGACTCCAAAGCTCTTTAGATACTTCATGATGAAACCAGGGCATTTGTCTTTCAAGTACCCTCAGCCATACATACTTCCGGCTATGCTATATTTTGGATGTGGTTCTTCAACACTTTCATACACCTTTCCACTAGATACATCCACCTAGCGTTGATTGGACCACAAAGGTCAAATTCCTTTGCAAGATGGTAAGGTAGATGTGTCATTATTTCAAAGAAAGAAGGTGGGAATTTGGTCTCCAACAATGCCATGCTTTCTGCAATATCCCGTTTGAGCAAGGGAAAGTCCAAGGGGTTGTAAACCTTTGCATATAGACATTAAAAGAACTTTCACATCCTCAGGACCACTAAGCAAGGACCGAAGCCATGAGCCTTCAAAGTAATGGCATCACCTACTACATTAGAAAGTGGTAGTCATGGAACTTTAGACCTCCAAAGTTCTTCTTTTGAATGCACTTGCCTAGGTTAGAAGAGTACCCGTTTGGCGTCTTCAATGACTTGATACAACTCGCGAACTTCTCAAATTCATCTTCAATGAGAACATTTGATGCTCATGGCTTCACCATCTTTCTAGCTATACGTAGGTGTGGGGTGATTTCAAGGTTACAAATCCATTCCCCCATTGTGGTCTACGTCTTGTTGTGTGGGAAATTGCACCTTGCTTCACTATATTGCATAGGTGCGTGAATACTTTGTTTGTTGTGCTTCCATGTTCTCCATGTTGCAAGTAAAGTCAGTGTGCGGCATGCGAGAATGACAATCCAGTCCAAGCGTAGTCATGTCATTACTATACCATTATTGTCGTAGTCATGAGTCAATGACACCCAAGCCATAGGCGGACCACTAAGTGTGCATGTTCCGCGTATCCCTCAATATGTGTATAAAACAAACCTATCTCTTAGAAGACTTTGCAGCCACTTCTTTATCTTGAAGTCAAAGGCGAGAGTACATTGTAACTGTAATTCATATGTAGAATGACTTTAAAACAACTACCGCAAGCAAAATGGGCCACAATTCACATGCATGAAGATGACATGATAACTAAGAGACAACTACAAAATGACTAACCGTAAAATCGCTAATGAGTTCGCACTGACTCCCTTGAATCCAAAAATATGACTGCAAAATGACTAGACATGTGTCAATCACCAACGATCGCACCACAACCCCCTACAATTGGAATATGACTCACAAATTTGTTGGCATAGACGTGCACGTTAGCCTCCTGAGGATATGGTTTCTAGTAAACAATGACTTGACAATGACTGATGACGTGCACGTCCACGTCAAAAAAATTTGCTAGGAAAATGGACAACTATCCGTCCTTTCCCTAAAAAAAATTAGTACACCTTAGCAACCGCCTAGAGTCAGTGATCATTTCTTCATCCAAGTCCCCTTTGATGGTGCTACTAAAACCACAGTCATTTAAATAATGACTTGTCCACTATGACTGCAAGGCCCAAAGTCATTCTTTAGTCATTGTTGTTCGAAATGACTCCTGCGCAGTCATTTTTTGCAGTTATATATACCCCCCATTTCTTGTAGTGCAAATAAAAGTTTGGATAGGTTCCTATGGTTTTAATTTTGGAAACAATTTTTGAAACTTTTTTTGAAAATTTGTTTTTTCAAAAGTTTTGTGGGCATGTAGGTTTTATGTAAATTGGACAAAAGTTGGAGAATATACATTTAAATGCATTAAAAAAATGTATTTATGACTAGATATTATGACCCCTAGAAGGCATGTGACTAGAAGTTGACTAGCAAGATTTGGAACTAGTTGCTATAGACAAGTATGACTACAGCTAATTTGACAATTTTTGTTTTTCATGGTGCATTCTCAATGAAGTTTGAAGACCTTGATTAACTCTCAATACTTCACTTTAGAGACTAGGATGGAGATTAGTCACACAATTATGACGGAAATAGTTAGATAATGGTCTTGCGTACCTTAATTAACAAACAATCATCCATATCATTGATTTTAGGCCACAAAATCAATGGATGAAAAAACATCATATTTGCCTATTGTCATCTTTGTGATGCGTGTATGATTGCTTTTAGTTTCTATCTTGAAATGTGCTATTATGGGTAGTGAGGAGAGTGATGAAAAAAGGCATAGCTAATGGCAACTAAGATTAGGCATGGTTGACTCTCAATAAGACAGACTAGCATATTTAGACCACTGTTTTGTGAAGGACCAGTCTGATTGATCTTATTTACAGCATTCAAAGCATAAGACAATAATAGAAGGCAATTAGTAGGTGCAAGCAACGCGAGAAGATGCTTAGATGATTATGTGGCGGGTCAATCACTAGATCAAGGACGAGCCCACATGCAGCCCGAGAAGACAACAATGGACATTTTTGGATCTAAATTTCGTAGCTTGTAAGGTGCCCCTAGTTAGAGCCACGTACACACGCTTTATCCGGAGAAGGCAGCAATTAATAAAACATCAATGCTAAGGCACCATCCACCAAGGTACTTAAAATCAAAGGGATAGGTGTAGGGCATCCCAATCAATTAGAGTGTCTAATTGTTGAGTTCATGCAGGAGGGAAGAAACATCATCTAGGTGCACATAG
The DNA here is from genome assembly GCA_951230915.1 of Antitrichia curtipendula. Taxonomy (NCBI): domain Eukaryota; kingdom Viridiplantae; phylum Streptophyta; class Bryopsida; order Hypnales; family Leucodontaceae; genus Antitrichia; species Antitrichia curtipendula. The sequence continues at coordinate 7,801,215 of OX579639.1, read as the reverse complement.
ACGCTGCTAAAAATGTTACAATAATAGGATAGATTGTCAATCAATCTCCATTGTTCAAAGATATCAATGCATGGGCATGAAAAAATTTACACAACGCTAGAATTCCTAGAAAGCACAATTTTTCTAGGGAATGAGTACTTTGAGGCAACCATTACATCAAAAGTAGGTAGCCTCTACACTTTTAATGGAAAATATTACATGGGCGCTAATGAAGTAATCCTCGCATGTTGGTCTTCCCTCTTCTCTTAGAGCAAGCAAAGACGGCAACTGAATTAAGGTATCCAATATGGATACAAATACAAGAGTTAGGAAAATAGCTCTGCAATACAACATGCCTCCCAATTCTAGCAACCAAACTAGGAAAGGTATTGAAAGTAAAAACCTTCAAAACCTACAAGGTCAAAACAATAGGCTATTGCATAAAAATCTTGGAAGGCAATATTAACAATCTTTCCACTTCCATAGTCATACCAAGGGAAAAAAACACTATAAGAACCCCGTGTTTTATGTGACATTTTGTAATTTTTAGTGACAAATTTTAGATAACATCTAATAAAACAAACTTGTATTTTTATGTCAATAATAACATCCAATGTAACATTTGAATGCTGTATTGAACATTATTATTGACATAAAAACACAAGTTGTTTTATTGGACATCACTTAAAATCCATCATCAAAAATTATAAAACATCACATAAAACACGGGATTTTTATAGTGACCCAAAAAAGAAATAGAAGATGCTTGTTGTTCAACGGACTTTTGAACTAGTGCCATAGATGTAGGAAATTTGATCACATCACAAAGCACTATAACAAGCCCAATAACTCAAAAGAAGGTTGGAAATACCAAGCAGTAGTCAGAATGAAGTCAAACTAACTAGTGTAGCTAGAACCTTGGATGAGAGTGGTTGTAAGAAAGACCAAACAATTTTGGTAGTGTTTCAAATGCCAATACTATAGTTTTTGTGCTCAATACTATGAGTACTACAAGTACTATGAAACAGAACAATCTCAACTATTGATCTGAAAAATCAATGTCTACTAGTATTGTTGACTACTTGCAAGTAATGAAAAAGTACTATTTGAAAAAAAGGTAGTTTGTCACAAAAAATAGATACAACTAGGTATAAATTAATAATATTTAAAAAATTGTGAATACAAAAAAACTAAAAATCGGGCTATTTTTAAAGACTTGATAGTGATCACATTTCACTACAAAATGGAAGTCAAAACCATCTTCAATGTTCATAAATGCGCACACAAGGGAGACCTATTTGTACAAATGTAGAGGTCATAAAATAATATATTTTTAGGATTTTTTTTAGTAGGCACATGTCTTTCTATTGTAGAAATAGATCACAAAAAAATTAGCTCTAGATCATTCATTTTGGATACTCCCCAATACTAAAAATTTCTAAAATACGAAGTGTGACGAATTAGCTAAATTGAAATTTAATTATAGAAATGTTTTTCAATTTTGAAAAATAGGGAATCTCATGAGTCATGACTTCCAAGTTAGCCATCTCTAGTAAACCAAGTCGCAATGGAGAACAAACAGACAAACATGAAATCCCTCCAGAATAGAGCTTTTGGCGATAGGATTATGACTAAAGTACTATTGGAAACATTTAACCATCTGCACCAGATATACGCCAACATAGTTCAAAGACCACCCACCCCTTCACCACAACACCTACTAGAGGATGCATGATCAATTGGAGATGAATCCCCCCTAGGCATTTAAATGACCATCATGCTAAGGGAATGCTACCTTGAGGATCATGGCTCGCCAATGCCGTTACATAATGCAACATGAATACCTAACCTTAAGCTTTGTCACTTAGTCAACTACTTCAAAGGCATCAATCAATACCATGGCCAAGCTTCCAGTACGATATTACTGACAAGCCCTGCCATAGCCCAAAGAGAGCACCACAACCCAAATCCAATGGAGGACAACCAATTAGAAGAAGAGGTTGCCAACTTTGTGTAGCAACATAGCAAAAGCAAGAAGAAAAGAAAACACTACCAATAGAAATGCCAATCTCACACCCACACCCAATCCGAGGAATAGGCTACCACAAATAGACCATGTTGAAAGAATTCTACCAAGCACTAGACATCTCCACATCCAACTCACAAACAACATGGACCTACACTAGAAGAAAATGAGGGGTTTTGCAACTACACTATGCAACTAGTTTTTCAATTGCATAGAATACTTGCAACTGGTTTGTGACTAGTGATAATTTGGAGACTTGTAGTCACAGTGAACATCCTAAAATCTTGAAAAAATGTGCAAAAATTGCAAAATTCACCCCTCGTGTGTGACTCATTATATGGTACAAAGTATTTGGAGCTTTTATAAGGCGGAAGCATACTTTGAAGTGGAGACATGTGTAGTTGTCATCAAATTTGAAAGTGTAGTCTTCAACAAGCTATAGCAAACGAACAATATTTTTTTTTGGCTTTGAATTTTGGATAGATAATATTAGATTTTCTTAGATTTTCAAAAAGTTAATACACTTATGATTTAGAATTTTAAAGCGGACATGGCACACTTGAAGCTTGACTATAAACTCAAAAAGGTTTTGCAAAGGTTGTTGGTTTATACTTGATTTATACAATATTTATACATAATATATATAAATATGTATATTTTTATTTTAAATGTATTTTATATGTATTAATATCCTATATTTATATGATATCTATACATGATATTTATGATTGCATATACTCAAATTATATGTATCATACAAATATTAATATGTAATAATTATACATTCTGTATATAAAGTTCATTTATCATTTATAAATGTCATTTATCTTTGTACATGAAGTAATATTCATTTGATACTTTATTATATTCTATACTACAAAGAACGCATTTATTATATTTTGAGGTGATAGACCTGATCATTTGCATCCCTATATTTTGGAATGAATCTAATTGCAGCCAAATACCTAGAGTTTTTCTAGGACAAAGGCCCCACATTCCAACAAAAAATAATAAAGCATAAACAATGTGTCTTGTCTCAATCCTACATCCTTACTAATAGCTCAATAAACCTTTGAAAAGTCTGACTAGTTCTTCTAAACCCTAACAAACACCAATATAAACCAAAAAAACCCAATGAAAGCAAATTATTGGAGTTCAAGGCTGAGAATCAAGAACAAAGAAATAAGAGCAAGATTCTCAAATAAGACATCAAAACATTATATGGCAACAAATTTGTCTAACAAGAATTCAGGGTTCACAGTCCAAAAGAAGAAAGAATATAATTTTGCATTCAAAGTCACGCTATCAGACACCTCTAATCTGTCTTCATCTAAGGTAGGAGGCTGTTAAAGTAACCTTTTAAGAGCCGATTGCATTTTCAGGGAAGTTAAAATCCTTGAAACAATTTTCAGTAAATTTTACTAGGAAGAAAATTGAAATTGGCATTTAATCCAAGTCGTTTCATATTTTTTGGACCTATGTAGAATTAGTTACAAAATTTTGAAGTTGAAACGTAGTGGTTTCTAAAAGCGACCCTCTCCTGAAATGTACAATGTTGGTACATTGAAGAAAGTAAAATGTACCTCTGTGTTAGAGGTCGCTTTTAGAGCCAGGTCGCTTTTAGGGACACCTACTTTAGTCTTCAAGATTCAATTCCATTTTGAAATCAAGTGACCGTGAACACTACAAGAGAAAGGGGTGTTTTAAGTATAGTCCTAGAGATAAGATTTTAAGTAATGACCTTTATAGGAGACTTTTAGTAAGAATTTATTTGAAACACGTGTCTTTTTAGTAAAATTTTACTAAAAAGACACGTGTTTCAAATAAATTCTTACTAAAAGTCTCCTATAAAGGTTATTACTTAAAATCTTATCTCTAGGACTATACTTAAAACACCCCTTTCTCTTGTAGTGTGAGCACTTCACTTTCATCCGCAAGTTTATTTTTAAGCACCCAGTCCTATTTAAGGCTAGGTTTGCACATACCTCAATGCTTGACTTTTAATCCTTAAATGTCGACATAGACATTTAGCATCCAATGGATGACAGAGAATCCTTCTAGTAGGATAGAAGATCAACTATTCATCCATAGAATTTTGTTGTGAAAAGGGGAAGTCTTCTACAATAGTTTGACTTCCAATGAGTGCTTTTGCTATTTCTTAAGCCAATGATTAACATGGTAATTAAGAAAGGGATGATTTCCAAGGTCACTCCTTCATCCTTTAAGGGTTAATAAACTACATTTTTTGTATGATGAATTTGGTGAAATTGAGGCAAATTATAAACCCGATATAAAACCAAAAATATGCACAATTCAAGAAAGGATTCAATTGCTAATGGGCTATAAGATAGATCTCCCATTTTCGATCACTTAAGCATTTCAGCATATGTGTGATTGAGCAATGGTGGAGGAGAAAAATTTCTCCAACGAGGAAATAGGAATAAGGAAGATTGCCATTTTTTGGTAATTTTTCATCATGTGTAGAATTAGTAAAAATTAAAGAAGTGGAAAAGTCAGGGTTTCCTATTTCCGATCAGTAGACAAGCCCATTCTTGATCAATGACAACTTTATTAGGTGCCAATAGGGGTAGTCACACCTTCTTCACTCCACACTTGGAGAATGGAGAATGGAGATGTGGCGGCTTAAGGTTGGCTTCATGTTGGCCCTCCGCGCTAGAATATTCTTAACTAGTTATATCTTCCGCACTCCTAGTCTTCACCTCTGGAGGTGAATAATGGGAGTGGTGAAGACTTGTTCATTTAAGTATATTCTCTATCTTGCGTTGTACACCATCTTCATGTTCATCCTACGCTCCACGTCAAATGTTGATCTCCGATTCTCCACTCTCGTTCTCCAAACAACTTTTGGGGGTGACACACCTTCTTCATCCACCGCGGTTCCCCATTGATTCCTCCAAATCCTCATAAACTTGTCATTCTCCATTCTCCACCTGCCTGGGGAGAAGGTGTGACTACCGCTAATGTGTTATTCATTACAAAAAAATCAAATAAGAATCAAATGGCCTATAAAGCTATGGTTACAAATGGATCAGTCTATTGATTGGAAATGGGAGGGTGATCGGAAAGAGGGTGGCTACCTTACATTGTCTTCTCCACCGCCCCAAACAAATACAAAAATGATTTAGAAAAACCCTCCCAATCGACTCGCAAAAACATTAAATTTAAGTTACGTCAGACAGGACCGACTGGATAGGGCAAACAGCCTCCTCATATCTGACAATCGTGGCAGCACGGGTGGGTCCACGTCATTTATCCACGTCATATGTCCAGGTCAGAAGGGGAGGATATCCGAGTCAGCCCACAAATCCTTACCCCCCAAACCCTGAGAAGTGACTCATGTGACCCATGTGAGCTAGCTTGTCCTCTCGTCACCACTGTTTGTCACCACTCCAGCACGCTTGCAATCCAAATGCTTCCCATCTCGAAGCCTGTGCGTCCCCATCTCTTCTGGCACCAATGCCGCCTCTCCCTCCTCCCCTCCCCTCTCTCAGCTCACGCCGCTTCCTGCAAGGTATGGGACGCACCCAAAATTGCAAGGGGTACAAGGGACACAAGGCATACAAAGGTTTCGTTGCTTGAAGATTGAGCTATGGAAGTGGGTCTTGAAGGAAGCTTTTAGGGTGATGCTGCACTACTGGTTGTAAGTTTTCCCCTTTTCTGAACTCCTTTCTGGAAAATTGAGCTATGGACGTGAGTTTTGTAGGAATCTCTTAGGCGGTGTTGCCTTGTGGGTTGTAGGTTTTCCCTCTCCAGGTTTCGTTGCTTAGAAATTGAGCTATGGAAGCGAGTTTTGAAGGAAGCTCTTAGGCTTTGCTGCATTGTTGGTTGTCGATTTTTTTTCCCTTTTCTGGTTTCGTTCCTTTGAAATTGGGCGATGGAAGTAAGTTTTGAAGGAAGCTCATAGGTGGTTCTCCAATTGTTGGTTGTGTGTTTTCCCCTTTCTATCGAACCCTCGTTATACCTGGATCGTACCGTGTCGGTAGTTTGGACTAACACGACGTCTTGTGTATTCATCCTTTTTTCCAGCAGACTTGGGAAGCAGTCGATGCTGCTGTGTTGGGTGCAATGGCGATCTTTGGTATGAGAGGTTAGGCAATAGGCAGAGGTAGAGACTGAGGTGATTTGGTGCAAGATGCCGAATCTGGTGGTGGAAGCGGGATTAGCGAGCAGGATTATGAGTCACAGAGAGATCATGATATCGTTAGCTGGTTTGTGCCTCGTTCTGCTCACTCTTCTGCTTGGGAGAGTGAACTCGGCTGTTCTTCTGCTCACCGAAACAAATGAATCCTGGTCCTTTCCAGATACGGAGGCTAGTTTTGGTACGTGTTTCTGTTTCTTTTTCTCTCCTTTTCTCCGTTTCTTATATTCGAATTCACTGCTTGTGAGTATTCTCAATCGTTTCTTTGAATGTTTGAAGAAAACCTGAAGTAGTTGTTTGGAGTCATCCGTACCGTGGACTGGTTATTTTCTGTTTTCTCTTGTGTTTAAGGATTAGGAAATAACCTGGTGTTTCTGTTAAGTTTGTTGTAATCGGCGATCCATTTCGAAAGATGCTCCCAGTAGAATAACGATGATAATGTTACTCTGGTAGGACATTAGATTATTGTAGGATGAATCTCAGTGTACTCTAGTAGGACATTAGATTAATGTCAATGATACCATTTGGAGTACATTAACACTCTTGTACCATTGACTCAATATGAGGACTACATGTATCTAATGCCCCGTAAATTACCATTAAGGACTTTTTCTTGACGTCTATCTGAGTTAATCAATGTTACTCCAATAGGACATTAGATTAATGTAGAATGAATCTCAGTGTAAATATCAGGTTAATGCCAATGATACCATTTGGAGTACACTATCACTCTCTTAACATTAGCTCAACACGAGGACTGTATGTATCGAAAGTCTCGTAAATTACCATTATGAACTTTGCGAATTCAATTGGGGGGCGGGGGCTTTTTTGACGTCTATCTGAATCGCAACCAGAGAATTTTTTTGTTAACCTGCGGTCTTTAGAGTGGCAGCTCCACGAGTTCCAACGGCGGGTATTGTGGGAGCACTGTATACTTCCAACCCTTTGGATGCTTGTTCGCCGTTGGTCAACATTTCAAAGACTCGAGAGCCGGCGTTTCTTTTGATCGAACGTGGATTGTGCACTTTTGAGGTGAAGGTGCGGCATGCCCAGGACGCTGGTTTCGCAGCTGTCATCGTCTACAACGACCAGGATGATCATGAGTTAGTCACTAGTACGTCTTCTTTCAACTCTCTTCGTCACTAAAATTGATCATCTTTCTTTAAACACTACTCGCTAATCATCATAAACCTAAAAAGGTCAAATTACTGAAAGCCACCTCAAACCATGTTACTCCCCGCGTCTGGAAATAAGTATCTGTAGTTTTATGTGAAACTTTTGACACCGATGTCATGGGTCAAATTGAGGAAATCATAACTCAGATGGTTCCAAATTTTTATATAACCAGAATCATGAAGAGTATTGCATGTGTTTGTTGAAACATAAATAAAATCTAACTGAAAAGTTCCCATGTGAACTACTGAAATGACATGAGGCCCTGTTTGGATACTTATTTCTGAACGGAGGGAGTATGATTAAAATTGGGGAAACAATACAAAAGATCTGATTATCTGAGCCCTGGAATCTTCTGTGTCGTATGTCAACGTTTAGGAATGAGTAGGCATTTGATATGAGCGTGAGAACGATGGAGTTGATGTTGTTCAAAATTCTAATTCTCTGTCTCAACGGCTGCAGTGTCAGGGAACTCTTTCAACATCAACACGTATGCTGTATTTGTGTCAAGAGTTTCAGGGCAGTTTCTGCTGAAGCATGCTGGGGACTTGGGTGCAACGTGCTACATAATGCCCGCGTTCGAGAACACGGCTTGGTCGGTCATGGCCGTCTCGTTCATCTCGCTTCTTGCTGTATCCTCTGTGCTGGCGACCTTCTTCTTTGTGCGACAACACAGACTGCGCCATTTGAGCGCACGGTTTCTCCCAAGGGAGCCTGCTGGAATGAGTGTGAAAGACGTGAATGCACTGCCCAGCGTTGTTTTCAAGTGCATTGAAGACGAGAAGGGCACATCCGAGACTTGTGCCATCTGTTTGGAAGATTACGTGCCTGGCGAAAAGCTGAGGTTGCTCCCTTGTCAACATGGTACGTTATGTCCTGACCCTCTCTGATTAAAGTAACTTGAACTAATTGCGACAGTTAAAACGCTGAGCATATTTTTCTATCATTAGAATGGTCAGGTTTTTAAATATTCTTGTTAGGAAATGACAGGAGATTCCAGCAGTTGGATACCGTAAGAAAAAGTTATGGAAGTTATAAGGATTCAATTTTTTATTATTACGTGATCTAAATCTGACACAAGATGTTCGTTCTCATAATCAATATGCACTCATTGGTGTCACATTTTGGTTGATGTTTCAATTTGGTGTGGTCATCTTACTCCCAAGGAGAGACACTAAGCAATGAATTAAATATGTAAAAGGTCTAATGGAGTGTTATAGCAGTCCTGTAGTTTGTGTTAGAAGCCCAGTAGTCGAAATAATGAATTTCTTATGCGTTAGTAGAATTGTGACATGCGGTTTTAGGAATAGTGGCATTCTAAGATTGTCAAAGAGTGTGTTGCAATTTTCAATCTTTCTTATTTGGAAAGAAACATATGAAACTATAAAATTTCAATTTGGGATAGATAAATGTGTTTAGCTTCTTGTTCTACTGAAATCCCACTTTCTAAGGGCTTATCTTCAGGCTCTTTATCTTAATGTGTTCACAACCTGAAGAACTAGGCTACCAATGTACAATCACTATACTAGTCTACCGTGAACCATTGCACTAGGCTTGTGCAATCGTGAAGACATCTGTCATCATGTAAAACCTTAAGTTCTCTAGGGATGGTGCAGTAGTTAATGTAAGGATTTTTGTCATCAAAATTTACTAAGGACTTTCTTCTACTGGGATCCAAAGTGCTGACTGTCGCAAATGGTACCACTGCTTGCAGAGTTTCATCTCGACTGTATAGACCAATGGTTGACAACGCGGAAGCCTTTCTGTCCAGTCTGCAAGAGAGATGCTCAATGCCAAGCCAACGAGGAGCCTGTCGCGACTGAGACCACGCCCTTATTATTAGCAGTTGGAATTAGAGCTTTAGGCCCAGGTGGTATTATTCGAATTGCAACACCCATCCCTTCACCCCATAATATCACATCACCCCTCGTGTCCTCCAACAACAACACCCCTGATATCCGCATTTTCTCCCTGTCCTACCCTGACACTGCAGAAGATCTCTGCTAAGAGCAAGTCCTGCAGGAACTGGACCTTCTCCACGGGACTGGCCCTGTGCAGTGGGCTTTGCCGGGGACTGGATGGGGTGCTCTATTGCGGTGTGGTTCCATTACAGGGCTCCTCTTCTCTGAAGTCGTGCTTCCCATGTTGGGCGAGCCGTTTCAGTGTTCGTTACATTCATTGCAGGACTTGCTCTAGAAGCTTCTAGAAGTTTCTGCAGAGTTGGCATGGAATCTTCACGTGAGTGTCGGCAAACGATTTCCAAGTTCGGATTGCTGCATGCTCAAGTGCTGGTATCACCGGACAGCATGGCCTTTAGGGTCTCGAGTACCAAAGACGGCCGTCTTTGGGGGGGTTCGCTCTCTGGATTGTATCAAGGTGAGGTGTATTGAAAGTTTAAATCTACTTTTAGTGTAATGCAGTGATTGTAGCTAGAGTTTAGAAATGAGGCCTATTGCAACTATGTAAAAAAGAAAAAGAAATAGTGGGCCTGGCTTTTGTTTAGACCTGGTTTTGATTGGTAGGTAGGAGTTTTGATGGGAGAGGAGGAATTTTAAGGTGGAGGTGCCTGTCTTATCACGATACCCTGAAATCTTGCTCAATGAGTACATATTGCTTTTTGAGAACTTGTGTGTGGGTTCTAGGTCATTTATGAGTGCAAATTTGAGCTCTTACAACTAGTGGATGTAGTATTGAATTAAGGAATGCTTTGGTGCAATGGAATTGTTTGCAAAAATTCTTTGAATTTAATTGTAATAAGAACTTATATGGAGTGCTGAAATTGTTGGTTGTAGGTGTGCTTAATCTTATATGACTTGGCAGTGGACTCCAGAAGATTGTTTTTTCAACTTGGACACTTGGATACAATTATTGGATTCGGTCGGTGATTGTGCGGTTGAAGGGATCAGTGCAGAATTCATGAAGCTTTATAGTGTTGCCTTCTAATCTGATCACATTTTGCAGGCTAAAGGGGCGTCATGTGGGGGTCTGCTCTTTGAATTTGGGTGAGTACATTATTGAGGACATGTCCATCAAAGAGGTTGATTCATGTAGCAAAAGATTAATTGAACTATGAATTTACTACACCAAGATGGTTTCAAATGTGCATATAATGTATGCTACTTCCATTAATAGGTATGGTATTAGGAGTGGTGTTGCTAAACTGAATTAGTCCAAAAGTAACCCTAAATTTGATCCTGAAATTGTCACTAGCACCACTCTTAACCCCTAAAGGCCATGGGCCTTTAGATGGTTTAAGAACATCATTGTATTTGAAGTGTTATAGATTTGTCCCAAAGGTATAGACATCTCAACCTTACAATCTTGGAGTGTGTGTTGTAGATGACGTGAATCAAATTTGGAGTCATTTGGCCACATAGATTGCAAGATTACAATGATTTAGTGTAGAAAAAGGGTGCTGAAATTTTTCTAGAAACACATTTGGAGGTAAAATTCTATTTCTGAACCTAATCAGATTTAAAAACTCTAAATTCTAAAGTTCTTCAAAACTAGCATACAAACACATTGATAAAAGAAAATATCATTCAAATAATTCATTGTGTTTGCAAAATGGCTTTGAAATGTCAAAACATAACAAAAGGAGTTCACTTGTAGAAAACACATCAAAGCTTGAATTTTCTACTAAAATATTTTCTAGACACTCATAACTTTTTGGATTGATATGAAGTTTTAACCACACAAGTTATGACTAGTATGTGCAACTTTCTTAAAAAAACATTATTAGAAACAAACACCATATGAAGAAGAGACTAGTTGTTGAAGTTTATGGTAATCCAAATTGTCTAGATTTTAAAATTTGAATTGCTCCCAAACATTCAAAACAACTTGGATTGACATAAAAAAAATTCTGCAATAACTAAACTTCAAGTGGAAAATAATGCAACAAATTTGTCTGAAAACGAAATTTTGATGAAGGAGATATAAGCCCTCTAAGTTTCAATCATCAAAATGTAGTTTGGTGATTCAAATTGAATCTATGAACTTTGAATGGCTCCTAAAAAATCTTGGATTGATTTAAAAGTTCTATTGCACAAACTAGAAGAGAGAGTAGATTTTCCAACAAGAATTATTAAATTTAGACATCAGATGCAAAAGTTATAGCACTTCGAGCTGGACTTTCAAACTATGTAGAAACACTTTTGGTCCCTTGAAGCATTTAGGGTTAATTTCAAAGTGAGATCATACCTTTTATCTAAGTACTCGAAGCCAAAAAAAACTTTGAAAATGTGAAAATTATAAGTTTTGAAGAGTTTGTGTGTGAAGAGTATAAAGCAGCACAATCCATGTTCAATTATATCTATAGTAGGCAAAGGTTTTGGGCTCACAAACATAGATTGTTGATAGATATGGTTTAGAATGAAGGTTGTTATTATGTGAGCTTATGATCATGAGCCTAGAAGTCTATACACCTATTTTATGAATGTCTATACTATAAAAATCTTCTATGATTATAGAATACCTATGTTACATATACCTATATTATAAATGTTTATGCTATAAGCACCTTCAATTGTTGTCGGATAACTACTTATACTAAAGTTCAAGGCTCATATACTTGCATTTCTATACTTGCATTTCTATACTCACATGCTCACTTTTCTATGCTCACATGTTAGCATTGTTGGTTTAGAATGAATACAGGTTGTTCAACCTTAAGCCATATCTTTGGTCTTCATCCTAACTCCCAAAGGTCTTGATATTTGAAAAATGAATGCGCTTTGGTGAAACTTGATTGAAACTTTTAAAGTATCCATTTTTGGTTTTAATTTAAACTTATAAATAAAGCTAAGGATAAAAGCACACTACGGTTGTCCAAAATTGTAGTTACAGCAAAATTTATGCACAAGATGAAAGTTTGGAGTCAATTTTTCTATAGTTTTTGTGGCTCAAAAAATAAATAAAAAATGGATCGGAGTCTTAAATTTTGCATATATTGATAATTGCATAACAAAAAGTGAATTTCATCTATTAATTAAATGTATGGAGTACAAACATTAAATGTTTGTATTGTCACAAATTCATGTTTAGCATTGTTGTACTTTTTTGGTCTAATTTGGGGTTTCATTCTTACAATTTAAAGATCCAAATCCAATGCTCTAATGTTTAGGTACTTAGACTAGGCACTTAATTAGTATTTTAGGACCTATATAAGAAAATATTCTAGCAAATGTGTGATTTTAGTATGAGAGTCAAATTTTGACTTTAAATTTTTTTTTTTTTTTTTTAAATTTGAGTATCTATGAAAAGACCTTTTGATTCAGATGGGCCAATATTGAATTTTGGTAAAAATGACATTTTGGCTCCATCTAGTACCAATTTGCATACATTTTGTACTAGTTTTTATTGGATTGTATATTTGGCAGGGGGGCAACCATAGTGTGCAATCACCCCTAATGAGTTATCTTTTTTATCCATTTCAAAACCTTGAAAAATTCAAAAATTCAATAAGTTATTGTAATTAGATGCTCCATGTTTTAGAATTCAAATAATATAGTATTGTATGTGTTTCATTTGTGTTTCTTCCTTTAACCTCTAAAGCCCCAAGGCCTTTTTTCCAGCAAAAGTCACTCAAAACTAACATGTCTATTGCAAAGAGCAATAAATTTGTATTTTATTTTAATATTTAAACACATGATCTTGCACTAGACTAATATAATGGAGAATTTTGTTAAAACGGCGGTATTCCATGTGCCATTTTCAAACTACTTAGTCTGAACCGTAAAAGAACCATCTAGGATAAGTACAAATTTCAAATATCTTGAATATAGATAGATTTTAGAAATCTAGGATGGATATAGATTTCACATTGTCTGATTTGAACTGTAAAAACTACCAAAGTTGAGAAATTATGCCATTTTAAAGAAATTCCCCATTGTAAGAATGTGTGTAAGAAATGTTAGAAATTTTGACCTCGTAGATTGTAAGATGTTTGCATTTGAAGTGAAATAAATGGGGGGGGGGGCACCTTCCATGACAAGAATATGAGACTTTGAATCTTCCTAGCTTAAATGTTTTGCACTATTGCTTTTGAATTTCTAATTTTTTATGTTGAAGAATTTAGTTGAAAATCTAGGTTTAATTCTTTTTAATTTATTTTCACACATTAAAAAATTAACAAGTAGAAGTAGGTTCAAGATTGAAGGGATAACTAAAGCATTAGTAGCTCTAAGATGGAATTGAAACAAACTAATTTCAAATAGTGAGATTGTATTAGCAAGAGATCTTAACCTTGTGAAACTTCTTTTTTTGAGAAATGTGAAAATTGAGTTTTAAAATGAATCCTATTAATTATTTTTTCAAGAAGATGCTTTGATTGCCAATAATGTTCACATAATGAATTCAAATGAAATGAATCAAAAGATTTTTGTATAGATAAGATTATAATCCATGGAAAAAAAATCTATTTTTGAACTATTAGGATTTTTTATTTGCCCGCCAAACAAAAATTGGGCTTATCATGCCATAAAAATTGCTCCCATGTACAAATTGAATTGAAAATTGTATTCCTAGCAAGCTAATGTATTATTCTATCTTCACAAAAAGTTTCAAAAAACCTAAATGAATATTGAGATCGTAGGAGCTTGTCCTAAGTCCATTTTGTCCTTTGGAGGGACAATAGGACTTTAGAAGCTAATCTTGTAATGTGTAAGCAATTCAAAAGTATTTGATGAATGGTTTTTTGAAAAACTACAAAATTAAAGTATGCACCTATCCATCCTCAAATCTAATAAAATCGTGGCTAATTATCTTGTTTATAGGGCTCGTGTTTTTAGGATTAATAATAATTTTCAAGTTTAAATTAGACTTGAAGTCCACCAGGGTCATTGCAAGAAACACCAAGCGTTTTTTGTAGTGTTTTGCACAATGTTCCTAATTTTTTTGGAAGTACCTTATAATTAGATTTTTTAATGAAAAAAGTATGAAAAATATATTTGATGTATATGCCTTTAAGAAGAAGGTACCTTAGGAAGGAAAAGTATAGAAAAACTTTTAAGTATGAAATCTAAAAAAGTGCAAATTCTCATAAAAATAGATATTTTTTCATTTTAGTTTGTAAAATATAGAAAAATCAATTTTTTTTAAACTAAAAATTGCCCATTTGGAAAGAGTTGATGGTCATGAGATTTCACCAAAAGAATGATCTTAGAACCATCTTCAATGTTCAAAAATTGCACACAATGGGAGTATTGTTTGCACTTATGTGGAGGACATAAAATAATATATTTTTAGATTTTCTTTGGTAGATATATGCTTTCCTGCTATGCAAATAGACCATAAAATTTCATCCCCAAATCATTAAATTTGGGGACTCCTAATGTAGTAAAAAAACCTAAACCTCACAGTGTGACAAATGAACAACAATAAATTACATATATATATATATATATATATATTTATTTATACTTTCTAAAAAATTAATGAAACCAATTTGATTACCATCAAGTTAGACATGTTCAATAGAAATTTCTTGTTCATTGGACTTGTGCTTCAAAAGTTATAGCAGATGTTAAGAAAGTCACTCTCATTGTGACAAAGAATAGGACTAGTGTTTCTTGCAATGATCCACCAACTCAAATTCATTGTTTAATCTTGCATTACTAGTCAACCCATTTTGGATCATTCTTATCTGTTGAAATAACTTCATGCCACAAAATCAATGAATTTAATCTAACTTGATTTTTCATAGATTCTTGAATTAGTTTTCAAACATTTGTAGAATATGGATTTCTAATGCTCGTCTTCGCAAATTTATATTTCCAAGAATGGACCTACAACAATGATTTTAATAAATTATTAATTTAAAAATCTTCAAAAAATCAATAGAAATGTCTAGAACTTTACATTTCAAACATATAGCCAACATGTTTTTGTGAAATTCAGTAATATTGAATCTACTACTAATTATCAATGAAAGAATGCCAAGTTTTTAAGTTTTTAGATTTGATTGAATATTTGTAGGTACAATAGTGAATCCAATTGAATGAATGGATATGATAGTTTTAAACTTTTAATTCATAGTATAATTGTGTTTGTAATTTTGGAAAGTTCCAACACCTTCTAACCTCCCACATTATATCATTTTTTTAATTTAATAAAACAACTCACATGTATATGAAAATGAAAATTTAAAAATTCATACTTTTCTATGGTTGATTAAGCTAAGAATCCAACTATAGGAGCTATTCAAAGCATATTCCAAGCATATTATAAAAAACACTTTCTACATTAGTGCTTATATTTTTCAATTCATACATGGTATTATTGTTTGCATATTATTATAAGAGCAGCTCTGTTATAGCATGCCGCTTGCATAATGATGGGGTCCCTAAAAAAACCAACGCAACTAGCATTGGTCACTCTTTATTCCCGGTCTTACCATTTTCCATCTCCAAATTAACATTATAGCAACATATGAAGAGCCCACAAGGTGGCTCTCAATAGCAAAAGTCATCGTGTCATATCTTTTCAACTACATCATATGTGCTAATAAATTGGAATCCCTTTGTTGCATGGAAGGTCTTAATTTAATGTAAAATCTTTTACTATCCTTTTCTTATAATGTAGAAAAGTCTATTTGTAGTTTGGATTGTCAGTCGCTTTGCACTAGGTCAATTTTTTCAAAAGTAGCCGGAATGGAATGAGGTCCCCCTACCTAGTCCAAGGTGAACCAACCCCTTACTATCCCCAACTCAGGGAAAATGCTTAATTTTTTTTTATTTGCCACACATGATAAACTTTGCAAATTTTGAATTCATATTTGCAATCAAAGATCCCGAATTAGCTAAGAGAGGTCTAAAAGAGAAATTAATCAAGCACAAAATAGGGGATCCTTTTTTTTACATGCACCCTTAGAATGACTTCAACAGGATAATTGAGGAGGTCACCCAAACTGCCTACCTCCAATTCCAAATTTGAGTACTGAGCTTGTTCCCATCTTTGTATTGGAGATGCTTTAACGGTAGCTACTATAGTAGAACCACTCATAGATGACTACTCAAGCAATTCCGTGCATATTCTTGAGCAGTAGAAGGCAATGTAAATTTATTGCCCTGTAGAAATATAGAAATGACAGCCATTGCCAATTTTTTGTGATTTTTGTTCCTTAAATCCAAATTACCATGAATTTTGGAAGCCAAAAGTTGACCTCAATCCATACCCAATGTATAAAGTCTTTCAATTCAAAACAATTCATAATTACTTTCCCACTCACTACTTCCTACTTTCTTGCTCACTACAATAGGATATGTGTTATGATTTTATAGTCCCAACCTTGCAAAGGAGAAAAAATTCACATTCCAAATTTTGGTTGGAAATAGCTACACTCTACAGGTTGGGTATGGATGCCTAGTTGGTAATGGGTGGTTCTACCATATACGATCCTTGGAGTGGTAGAACCTCTCTAGGTGGTTTAACCCTTACAGGACAAGGGGATGACCTTGGAAATCATCCATTTTCATGCCCATGTGAATCTCATACGAACTACTATAGAAGATCTCACCTTTTCACAACAAAATTTTGGAGATGAATGATTGCACTTTTCAGTTTGTTCTGCTACAATGATTCCCTATCATCCATCGGACGTTGGGCGTCCATGTCGACGTTCAAGGGTTAAGCTTACAGTGCAAATGGGCTAGCTCAAACGAACCGTGAACAGAGCTGGTGATCGATCACCAGCAAAGTGTAGCCGACGCAGCCGGCAGTCACAAAGTACTCAGATCACAAGCTGTTCACCGTCACGTCGCAACACAAGAAAGTTAGGCACAGTCTGGAGAATACAAGGTATACAAATTCCCCGCGGTCTGACGTACTAATTTTTTTCCCTCTGAGAATCAAAGCAACATTGCAAATCTCCAGTGAGGTCCTCCTGTCAAAGCAACATTGCAAATCTCCAGTGAGGTCCTCCTTCGGCAAGAAAACGGCTCAAGTACGTATAAGGTGGAAACACCTTAAACCGGTTCTGTACCCAATTCCGTCACCATGTATCAGCAGAGTACATTCTTACCACGAATATGTGCACCTTTGGTACATCATGACGGAATTGGGTACAGGGACGGTTTAAGTTGTCTTCACCTTACAAGTAAGCTTGACGTCGATGCGAGTGCGCAGAAGAGTAATCGAAGTTGCACGCCATCCAAGTCTTCTCAGTTATGACGCTCGAGTCCACAGTTCGGGTTTCAGAAAATTGGAACGCGCGCTTTCAAAGGATTTGTCTGGATCTGCACTGCTCCCTCCCGCGTCAGCTTCGCAGCAGATTTGACTGCACCCAGCGGGTTTCTTTTGAACAGTAAACTGTCACACGCCTTCAAAGCTCTGACTCAATTATGCAGGGAAGCAGTTTGACAGGCTGAAACCTGTCAGTCAGAGTGGCGAAAATTTGCCACCAACTGAACAACACTCCATCCGCACCTCTCATTATTCTTACCACCTGCGCCTCCCAACTTTTGTCACAAATGTGCTAAGGTAGCTGACCTCATTCCTACCATTTAAGCAATTACGCATATTTGGAGCGCAAGTTTCTGAAGTGGAGAAATTTTTCCCATGCAAGGTAACAGGTCCAGAAATCGCCCACCTAAGAGCTGAAACTGAATTTTGGGAAGGCAAAACTTCTTGAAATGTTTTTCAGTAAATTTTCCTTGAAAGAGAAGTGGATTTGGTATCTAAACTAAGTCGTTCTATATTTTTTGGAGCTTTTTGAAATTAGTTATGGAATTTTGAAGTTGAACTGACATAGGGCTCTAAAATTGTCCACACCTGAAATGTACATTGTTTGTACATCAGTGAAGGCTATGAAAAAACAGCATGTATAAATCATGTACATTTTCCAGGTGGGTAGTTCTTAATGCCCAAACTGTTCTCGAGCCTGTTATCTTACAGAAATAGAGTTTAGAAGGATTCCATATTTTTTCAGAATTTTATTTCTCAAAATATAATTACTATGAAATTTTTAGTTGAGGATGTTGTTTGACCTATTCTTGTCATATAGGTCTTCCTATTTCCAACCACAGGTTGGTTTCAAAATCAACCAAGACTACAGCCAATCATAATGTGCCACAACTACATTGGGAATCGTGCCATAATTAATCATTGCTTTTCTCTTGTTGATTGGAAAGAGAGTAATCTATATAATGTGAATAGGTCCTTGGTCAAAATGAGGTCGGCTACCTTATATTTGAGCAAGGTGTAGCAAGTTTGTAGGATAAGGTATTATGCTCTTAAAGCAACCATTTAAGCCTACCTAACTCATCATTGACAATAATAGATATTTCAAGCAACATGTCACCCATTCCTAAATAGAGGTTGCATTTAAAACATGGTTGCTTTTAGAGTAGACTACCTTATTCTAAAATTTTGAACGTCTTTAGTATAACTTCAATTTAATTAATTTTGGATTTTTTTTACTAATTATGGACATTCTCTCTCTCTCTATATATATAAATGTATTGGTTGGCAGTTGATACTTGTCTATTATTTATTTACTTAAAATTCTATTTGATCCAAAATGACGATTTTGATCCATTTTAACTCAAAAGTTCACATTTAGACTATATGTATATCATATTTTAATCATTCAATTGCAAACGCAATATTAATTATGGACTATGGTTTTGTCTAGAATTAATTGAATTGGTCTTGTATAGGATAAGACACTTGGATGAGGGTCATAAGGTAGTGTGCTCATAAACCGTCACTTTAAGGGTTGTTGGGCCTTTTTGATGGTTTTCAGATGTCTGAAATTATTTTTCCTTATTTTTTACTCAAAGAAAAATTGATCTGGAATCTAACACAAGTGGTTTCATATTTTTTGAAGTATTTATGAGTTACTTATGAATTTTTAAAGAATTTTGCAATAGGCACCTATTTGTGATCCTAGGCCTTGCAAAACCCACACACGCACAGTTTGAAAAAATATATGACTAGACCAAAAACAAGCAGTGAGGCATTCAAAAAGTAATACACAAGATTTCTAAACGTGACCCTTACTAAACTTAAACGAACCCTACATTCTTTTAACATGTATAAGAAGGCAATTTGGCAATCAATTCCCATTTACAAAAATTTAAGTGGACACACCTTGACTTTGAAATGGACCCTCCTCGGCTCTTATTCCATCCATTAAAGAAGTATGAACAAGTCTCATTAATGCTTTGACATTATGAGCATTTCAACTCACATCCACTGGCTATTGTTTTTGAAGCCACCTATAGGATGGTTTAAAGAAAAGGGTCTGAATTAGAGCCTCCTACCTTATGCGTGTAAGGTGCCTTGTTTAAAGGGCAGACAATGGAACCTAATGCACATGGGGTAGGGCACCTTACGGGCATAAAATCATAGTGCAAGTTAGCATTTGGGAGGTTTTTGAAGTTGCCCTAGTAATGTGCTTTGTCTTTGTAGAAGGAGTCGGATTTTTTTCCAAGGACACCGGTTTCATACTCTCTTTGTCAAAATCTCCAAGTTCATTTCCTTTAGTATCAAAAATTCTCACTAGCCACTTTCCTTCCACTTCAAATTTGCAAATTGCTGCAATCCTCCTCTTTCAAAGACATGTCAGTTTTGAAACTAAACTCTAAATTTCACTACATTGGACAAACATGGATGATGGAGCATGGGTTGGCCACCGTGACCAACCCTAAAGCAATACCTGCCCCCGCCTATCCAAACACTCCAAAGCCCCTCAATGATCATCTCTAAAGTAATACCAACCTTATGCAAGAACAAACCTGCCTACAATAACCTCAATATTAACCCCTAAAGGACCAACAAGCAATTTTTGGTAGTATAGAAATTTTGGGCAGGTAACTGTGACTGAAGACTATCTCATTAGTGCCAGTGTGATTGAAGATAAATGACTTCAAAATTTACTTGTACTTTTGTATACGTTGGCATTTCTACCATGTGTGCGTTGCTTTGGGAAGTACAATGTTTGCGGTCTGCAATGGTTGCTCTCATTCTAGAGAATGCCTTGTCTACATATTTTGAAGTCATTCCAGCATCCGTTGTTGGCAGTGCTAGAATTGGACGGCAGTGTGGATGGAGCAAGAGTACCGATAAACGTCTACGTACATTGTCATTCCAGTTGCAGGACTGGAACTGTCTTCTGCTAATCAGACTGTGCTGCAAGAGCCTTGGATTTCAAAAAGTGCAACGCTTGCTCCTAATCCTGCCATCTTTCACATGAAGAGTATTGGATGTTTGTTTCTTTTCATGAAGTTCGCATGATGAGGTGAGAATCCTTGGCCTTCTAATGGAGAAGGACTAGGCTAGGTTCAAATCCTGCCAAGGATAGGTTATGGTGCTCTAATTTCATGAATGTGAAGTTTTTGAATGATTTTATGATTTTTAAGGTGCTACATTAATTTTTTTCAATGCTGTTTTGATATTTCAAGGTGCTATTTTGATGTTTTTTTTCATATTATTGAGTCTTATTGTTATTTGAACCGAATTGTAAGTATTTTTGTTGGTTTTTAAACCAATTGCTTTTGCAAACTTAAGGAAAATGACCGAAATGCCCCCCCTTAAAAAGGTTTTGTAATTAATTAAATGATTAATTTTAGGCACCAACCGAAGAACTACCGAATCACATGGAAAAAAAATGGCAAAATGCCTAGTCACTTTTTAAAACTCCCCATTCAGTTGGATCCGTCTCTACACGGTCTTCGAAACTGCAAATCTCCCGTAAGCGTGCTGCGTGTGAATACGGCGGTCATTATGAAGCCATGCTGTCACTGCGGCAATGTCGCTGGTTCACCCCTGCAGGCTGCAGCGACGGCGGCTCCTTCCTCGGTAGTTCACGCTTGTTGACCATTTTACCTTCCTGCAAACGTGCTCCATAACAGCAAGTGGGATAGCACCTTAAGCTGTGAGAATGGGATGCTGGTCAGAAATAGGTTGCCTCGTTTACAGACAAATGAATTGCAAGCCTGGAGAAAGGACTAGCTAGAGGAGGTATTCGAGGGTGTCGGTCAGAGTGCACAGGGATTGGAGAAGCCAGGTTTGACTGCCTTGCCGAGCTCACCAACACTCTTGGTTTTCCATTGCCTTGAGCAAAATCTTTTAGTCGCCTTCATCACCAACGGCGAAGATGAATATGATGAAGGTGCGGTTAGGTTCTGTAAACTTCCTCGTGGTGGTGTTGATAGTGCTACCCTTCTGTCGCCCCGCGAGCAGCTCCTGTCCTGATTCCCAGTTTTCACGAGTGCAAAGTATGTTATGCTGATATCACTCAAGATTAACATGCCTGTACGTTTCTGAGATTAACTGTGATCACTTGATGAGTAGTACAGCTTCCACTAGCTTAATGTTGCGTTCGACTGCACGTCTGGAATTAATTGATTGCCTGAATCCACTGCATGTATTGTGGTAGTGGATATCGATGCGATGCGAAGCCTCCGCTCCAACTGGTCAGAAACTCCAGAAAAGGACATGAACGGTTGGACCACCGAAGGGTGGCCATGCTCTGATAACACCATGAACTGGCGAGCGGTGAAATGCGCTACAATTTCCAGCTTGGACCTAAGTTGTTCGGCAACGGATCCCACCATCCACATCCGAGTAGTTGGCCTGTACAAGCGTTTGCTTTCCGCTTCTTCATGATACCAAATGCATCTTACCCAGTCAATTAGAAGGTGTTTTTCACAAATTTCTCTAAATAAATGGATCACTCTTTGCTCATGTTTCCTTATTGATATTGTGTATTGCCCTGTTCGAGAGCAGGACTTTCACCGACGTCGACATACGGGGCCAATTACCAGCGGCCATAGGAAACCTGTCAACTCTTGTGTCGTTGTGAGTTCAAGGACCTCACGTTATGCTAAAGTATAAGCTCAAAATTGAATAGCAGTACATGCTCATAAAATTCTTTGTTGTTAATGTTCATGAGTACTATTGTGAACATTCACATCCTGCAACTGGGATTCGATCACTCAGGTTAATTCCTTAGATCTATTGATTTTTGTAACTTGTGCTGTGCAGGGTCTTGACAGGAAATCGAGGACTAAATGGTACCATTCCAAAGGAGCTTATTAGCTTGAGGTATTCTTTGAGCACATTGTAAGTCATATGACCATATCCTACCAGTCTCTTAGTATGCACATTCTCCTGCATCAATTGATTGACTTTTAAACTTCCGAAGAGTGAAAAATGCATCATGCTCACATGTGCAATTATAGCATCGTCTGCTAATTTTGCGTGATATTAAACAAATTTACATACCTTCGCCTGTCAGGGATCTACACGGCAATGCGTTCAGAGGGGACATGATTCCTGAGCTTTCAAGTCTCTCGAGTCTGCAGATCTTGTAAGCTTGGACAGCATCATGATGGCGGCTCAATTTTTAGGGTGAACATGCGTCATCCTCCTGCTCTCTTCTTTCGAACGCTGTCTTCATGATACCTAGGGTTCTTTACAGGTTGTTTTTGGAAGTAAAGTAAACGATTTGTATCTTCTGTGGTCACTTTCCTCAGGGACTTGAGCGACAATAAGCTCACGGGAAAACTTCCCTTCCTAGGCTATTTATACTCATTGCGCACTCTATCTCTTGCTGGCAACCAACTTGAAGACAACATCATGAGATATACCTGGCTTAATCTTCGAGACTTGAATTATCTAGTAAAGCTGTAAGTGGTCTTGACAAGTTGTCTTTCAAAATACTCTCAAGAATGCAGAATTGTATCGAGGATGTTCTATGCTGCAAGTGTGCTCTAATTCACTAAAGTATCTTTCAAAGTGGCAATGTGTAGGGACTTGTCAGGCAACGAGTTCTCAGGAGCTATTCCGATATACGAGTTCGCTCGAACTAACTCATCGTTGGCATTCTTGTGAGTTTTACACGATTCTACTGAATTCTAAAGCGTCATATATTGGTGATAACCCGTCAGTTCAGTCTGGAAAATTGGGCATCTCTCAGAACGTCCCGACTTCGCGATATTAATTTGTGCAAAAACCTTGAATGTACTCACGACGTCGTATGCGTCTGTTTCATTTGCAGGAATGTGAGTGGCAACCATTTTACATTATTTGAACCAGCTTACGTAGCTGAGAAGTATACTTCAAGGGGTATTGAAGTGTTAGATCTGTCGAGCAATGACTTGGGCGGTCCCGCTACGCGCCTCTTGATGTCGTTGCTGAATGCGTCTGGCTTCGGGTTACGAGAAATGTACCTCCTCACTTCCCCCCCTCCCCCGATTCCTGCATTTTATATACAATGCATGCTAATTAATAAACTGAAGGAGCCTCTTCTGAGCAAGATGACCAGTGAATTACACAATACAGATGTGAT
Source organism: Antitrichia curtipendula (assembly GCA_951230915.1). Classification (NCBI taxonomy): domain Eukaryota; kingdom Viridiplantae; phylum Streptophyta; class Bryopsida; order Hypnales; family Leucodontaceae; genus Antitrichia; species Antitrichia curtipendula. The sequence continues at coordinate 7,777,584 of OX579639.1, read as the reverse complement.
GATTTCTCATATTGTTTATGCACAATGTTTGCAGCTATCTTGACAACAACAACTTCAATGAAACTCTCGATATGGACGTGATCGAATGGCACAATACTCCATTAAGTCTTATCAGCCTTACAAACAACAATATTGCAGACCTGCGATACTCCGAGGGCTTCTATCGGAACTATTTGGAATCTCCAGATTTTAGAGTTCGGTGAGATTCCGTCGAATGATCTGAGGCCTTTGCGAAGAAGTGGTCTTGCTTCATGAGTGAACTCAAATCGAATTTTCATTAAGGGAGATCTAAGCGACGAGTTTATGAGAACTGGACTTCAAAGTATTTTGAAATACTCTGCAGAATAGCAGAGTGTGCGCGTAGAATATTTGAACCTCACTTTGTATTAGGATATGTGCATCGCCAAGACGCCATTTGAGCAATACGACATCCTAATGATTTCGTCGCAACCTTTGCAGGTTGGCGGGCAGTCCGTTTTGCAACACTAAACAGGCCATGGGTGTCCAATGTTTTTGTTTCCAAGTCTGTCCTCTTCCAGGTATGCATCAGTCAACATCTATCACCAGGTATTCGACAATGCAAGATTGAAACACGAAGCTTGGAAATGTGTGCAAATGTAGTCGTGTATATGACTCACTCTCGCGTGCGAATATCAGTCAGTTTCGTCACTGTAGATTATCTGATGATATCCGTTTTCCGCTGCAACGGCTGCAGGCATGCGCAGTAGAACCAGTGTGATGCGCAAAAAGGTGTCTCAATCTTTGGCTTTTTGCAGTCCACTTGTGCTCATCCTCGTGGCAGCTTTCTTCTTCTACCGGAGGAGCAAAAGACAGCACAAACAGCTCTTGCGGTTTGCTCACCAAAGTAACATCGAACGTACCCATCAGATTCCATGAGAGGGTTGAGTTCAGTTGCGTACAAGCATTAGCAGAGTCATACCCTGTTCACTATGCGCGACTTAATTCGTAGCCTGGCGATTGAAGCTCTGAAAAATCTGTAGTGCTCATGGTTTCATTCTGTTCGTATTGGCAGAGTTTGAGGATCACGATGTGAAGCCTACCCTATTCACATACAATGAGCTTCGGAGCGCTACTCGTGACTTCCACCCGGACATGAAGTTGGGAGAAGGTGCATATGGTGCCGTCTTTAAGGCAAGATACCAATTGATGACTCTTTCTTATTCAGCAGTACATTAAGCAATACATTGTCTCGTTCAGAGATTGTCTATCTCAATATCTCCATATGGTGGTCACAAATTTGTGGTGCCAAAACAGTGGTAGTCTTCGATTAATGAAACGTCAGTAGATCGAAGCTTGATGGATTGTCGTTACAGTCAACCGGATGGATTCCCGTTATATTCTTCTTGATGGGTTACCGTTTAAAATTGGTATGGATGCTAAGGCCATTGTTTATATATTAATTACCTGTCAATGACATGGACAGCTTTCTCCTGCAGGGTGTATTACCCAACAAAAATGTTGTCGCTGTGAAACAGCTCCACATCAATTCTCAGCAAGGAATGGACGAGTTCCTGAATGAAGTGGTTCTAATTAGTGGGATGAAGCATCGAAACTTGGTGAAGCTGAAGGGCTGTTGCATTCGGGAGAAACAACGATTGCTGGTTTACGAGTACGTTGATAATCACGATCTACAGTGGGTTCTTTTCGGTAAGTGGATATGCATGATTCACGGAAACCACGACTTGTCCATGAAGAGCTTTTGGGATTGAGATTGTTTTAAACAAGTTTGCTCAATGGCAATCGACTCTCAAGTATGAATACATGATGCTATATATCATAAATGAAATGATGCAGAAAGCAAAAGCGATGAGACTTTGAGTTGGCCGAAACGAATGAGAATCTGCTTGGGCATCGCTCACGGGCTTCAGTACCTGCATGCTTTGGCTCAACCGAAAATTATTCATAGGGACATCAAGCCGGCCAACATCCTACTGGACAGCAAATTAGAACCTAAGATTGCAGACTTCGGATTGGCGCTTCTATTTCCAGAAGAGACCACGCACATCATGACTCTCCATGTCGCTGGCACCAAGTACTTTCCTCTTCAGCACAAACGCCTCTCTTCAATCTATATGTGGCTTTCCTTTCAACCTGTTGCTTACCAGTTGCGTGTTTCAACCTGTTGTAGCTTCCCCGGGGGATCATAGCAATGTGAAAATGATGAGATTGTTGACTTTAGATATTACTGGTTGGTGCGGTCGACCTGCAGAGGTTACCTGGCGCCGGAGTACGCTACTGTCGGACAGCTGAGCGAAAAAGCCGATGTCTTCAGTTTCGGAGTTGTGTGTCTTGAGATTGTGAGTGGTAGAAAATGTCTGGACAACACGGCTCCACCTGAACAAGAAGTTCTCATCATGTGGGTAAGCACCTCATGATTGCTCTTTTCTGTCCAGCTTGATTTCGAGGTCGGTGAATTAAATTCGCTGGATTGAAATGAATATTTCTAGCAGATGTATGCTCCTTAAATTGAACAGAGATTTAGGTGCAGACTAAGTTCTGATATCAAGATATAAAAACGGTGTGCTGATGGTGTGCACTGAACCTTAATAGTTCTAAGGTGCCACAATAATAAGAATTTTGAGATTTAGTGTGTTCCTTTCGATCATCATGGAAGTTGCAAAGTAGCTGGCAATTCCTTGGCTTAATTAGTCGTGGGTGACATTAGTTTCTTACCCACTGTCATTGACGCCACAATATGTGATGTATTCAGTTTTGTACTCTTTGTTGATCACTGCTTAACATGTCTTTTCTATGGTGAATGTTGATGATTGTTGTGATTTCAGTCAGAAGCAAATTCAACATCGTTCCTGTAGGTCTGAAATCCACTGTCGACTCTAAGTAATGACTTCTGTACACGTGGTGAATTGCATCTTCCTGACTTTTTTTCTCAACAGGCACAGGAGCGACACTCTAAAGGAAGCATACTGGACATTGTGGATCCCAAGATATCGATGGAGTTACACAGCAACGAGGTCCTTGAAATACAACGGGTACTTACCACAGCTCTGTTGTGCTTGCAACACCGTGAAGACAGACGTCCGGATATGGCGCACGCAATTTCCATGCTGCACGGCAACTTGAGCAGCAAGATTATGGACTTGGAATCACACTCAGTAAGCCCACTGGGATCCAGCGTTTTTGATGCTTCCAGTAGTATGGAGATGTCGCTGCTTGGGCTGCGAACCACCAGCACAGACCAGTATGTGCTCAAGTCGGAACGGCTGGCCTCCAGGTCGCAAGGATCTCACACGGTCAGAAATTTGAAAAGGACTGGTAGTATTTAAAATCAGTTCGATTGTGCACAAAAGCAATTAATCTAGATTCTGTTTCCAAGGGCATTGGAGTAATTCTTAAAATATGCTGTGTTTCACTACATTTCCTAAACTGACAATAATCCAAATGTCGCCTATTAAGTTTGGAGTTGGACGGATAAACACGAGCAAGCAGACATCCAAAAATCCCAAGTGAAGATACAATTTTAATGTCAAAACTCCAAATACTTGCAGTACGTAAGTGTTGCAAAAATATGCAATATGTTGCAATTGTAATTTATAGTTTTCCAATCAAATGATAAAAGCTCTTTATCATTGCATTCCTATTGAACACAAGCCTCAACAAGCACAAGAAAACAAAAATGATCCAAACTAAAACCATTAGAAAAATTTTGAACCCTCAAAGAGCCCCTCAAGAATTGACATGCAAAGCTATTTATTGAAAGCTAGAGATGCTAGCCCAAGTACACAAATATGTATCAAATTGTGTCGCTAGTCACTACCTTGTATGAATTTCATCAAGTACCTATAACCTTTTTAAAATAAAGAATTCATTTATAGTATTAAGGACTTGAATGAGAAAAGGTACCTAATGTCTTATTGTCCAATAAGATGCAATTCATTGTACAAACATCATGAGCATTAAGTACCCATGATCTTCTAAGAATAAAGAATTCATTTATAGTACTAAAGACTCAAATGACAAGAAGTACCTAATGTCTTGTTGTCCAATAAAAAATATTTTCATCGTGGAAACATCATGAGTCATTAGTACCTAGTTGCTCCAAATTTGTCCTTTCCATATAAAGTTTTCATTCAATGTACTTAAGATTTGAATGAAAAAAAGTACTAATTTTTCATTGTCCAATAAAAGGCATGTAACTTTGTAAACATCATGTTGTCAAAAATGGGTGGAAATAGGGGAAAAATATCTTTCCTTCCTTGAAAAGTATGCATTTAAATCAAATTAAGGCCCCTAATCAAGGCCATTCTAGAGGGCTCTTGGAGGGCCCAAATTTCTTCTATGTATGCCCCTTGCAAACGTTGGATAGAATTTATATTTCCAAAAAGAATTGTGGAGTACAACAACCAAGATGGATACAAGCAATACACAATGACAATGATAATGAGCTCAAAAGAGGCAATTACAACCTCTTTTTGTTAACATATGCTTAGTCCACCTTCAAAAATCCACAACCATCATATTAGTCAAGGCCCCCCTCTTGTAGCCATTGATTAAATTTCTTCTTAGAAAACTTGAGCCATCAATCTTGAAATAGAAACATTTGGACCTGAGCCATCAATCCCCTTTATGTCATTGATCTTGATATGGATACAATTACAAAATACGGAATATAGACAACCATATACAAAGTATGGATATGATATCATACAGATATGAAATATAGATGGCCATTCTATATAGTCCATATGTAATGCAGTCCTAGCTACTTCTTAAAAGTACAAATATGGAAGAGGTAGGGGATAGGGATAATTTAACACAAAAACGAATTGTACTCATTGTGTGATAGTAAAGGAAATTTTGAGCTCATTGTCATTGTCACAATTTGTTACAATGACAATGACAATGCAATGAGCTCAAAAGATGCAGTAACTACCTTATACAATGTTATGCCAATGCCACAATTTGTTTGTTGTCAGATGAAGTTCCTCATGTTGGCCTTCTTAAGGCCTAGGAAGAAATGGCATTGGATGGCGAACATGATGGATGCAATAACAAAGTATATTGAAAGGTATGAAACTTCTAATAAAAAGACTTCTTATTAGTATTTGGAAACCATCTAAAGCATTATACAAACTCAAATAGCCTAGAAATGTTTAAAGTAAATCAACAAAAGAAGACGTCGCAATTGCAACCGGAGTGGCAATAACATCTATTGCATTTCTAATAGTGTGAGCCCCCAATTTGTCACTTGAGACTTAAAAAAGTTTAATTGAACATCGTATTATTGTATTTATTAGGTCAATTCTCCCCCCCTCCCTTTAAAAAAAAAGTGTTAAAACGTAATAGATGAGTTACATACCAAAGTAGTATTTGGACCATAAAAGCTCAGAATACTCAAAATACTCCAAAATCATGCTTATACATAGATTAGATACTCCTAAAATATAGAAAGTCTAAATTGATAAAATACCACATAAATATTGTATAAATACCTATTTAAATTATAACTAGCACCCACACCACGACTACATGCAACAATCCTAGCTAAAATGGGAGTGAATTTCCTTTAGCCTTAGATATACCTTTGAGGGAAGAAAATTTGAGTTGCTAGTCATTCTGGAACTTAGGTAGAAGTCAAAATTGTTAGCCATGCAAGTAAAAAATACAAGCACTATGAAGAAAAAAGATTTTGAAGACAATTACAAGAAGTATTTAGAAAAATTAAAAACACTCTACAAGTCCAACTGTCCAACAATGCAATCAGTTTGTCAGGATTCCTCTCCAATCAAAAAATTCCCAAATCACTTAAAACCATAGAAGGTAAATAAATTGTATATCTTTTTGAGACAAGTGCAAAGTAAAAATATAAGCTTGCACTAAGTATATAAGACCCTCTACATGTCAAATTTTGAGTCTTAAATTTTTCTAAATAGCAAAAATGTAGATTTTGAAAGGTCAACTGCTTCAAGTAGTCTTGGTCAATTTTTAGAAAATACTCAAGTTGCAATCAAATTCCAATAAAAATTAGGATAGCTTGATTTGTGATAATAACACACTCTGATAAGATTTAAAGCATTTCAATTAAGAATCAATGGCTCCTTCAAATTTAGGCGGAATTTTAACAAATTTGATACGTTGACTGGCATACTGAGAGCTTACAAACGTTACAAACGTTAAAATGAAGCCAAAGAAGAGACTTTGTATACTCCCACAAATCTTCCAAACTCTCAAAGCAAGCCAAAATCTTTAAAAAGTTAAACTTCCATCACCTAGGATTCTTACAAATCTTTATTATGGATCTTTTATTTTGGCAATTTGCAACTTTTACAAGCCCAAATGCCCTAAAATAGAGGTTGTGGGGTTGGTAAAACTATTTGGGACCTTTTGAAGCCAATGACACAATCCGTTTATTATTTGAAATTGTTTTCCAAAACTAAAATAAATAAATTTAGTAGTAAGTTTGGCTTATTTAGTAATTAGTGGTTAATTTTTAAAATTACTTGGGGGATAATCCTACAGAACCAAGGGCTTTTTTCCATCAAAAACACTCAAAAATGCCATTTCTATTGCAAAGAGCAAAAAACTTTAATTTTTTTTTTTTTTTGCATATCTGACCATAGGATCTCATACTAGACTAGTTTAAGAATGTATAGAAATTGTTTTAGAAAATTTGACCTCATAGATTGCAAGATATTTGCATCCAAAGTGAAGAAAATAAAATTTTTGGCACCTTGCTTAACTAAATATTTTGGCTTTGAATCTTCTTAACTTAAAATTTTTGTACTATTAATTTTGATTTTCTAAGTCTTTATGCTGAATAGTTGAGTTGAGAATCTAGAAAACAAATTCAAGAAAAAAACACTTAATTTTTATTCATCAATGAATTGTTAAGTAGAAATAGGTTCAAGATTGAAGCAAAAACTAAACTATTAATAGCTCTAAGATGGAATTGAAACATAATAATCCAAATGTTTGGTGAGATTGTTCTAGCAAGAAAATCTAATCCTGTCTAGAAAAAAAATTTAGAAAATTGTAGAGTATCTAGAAAGTTTCCCTACTACAAGAAAATGGGGGTATAAATGACTTGTCCACAATGACTGCACCAACAAAAATGACTGCAAAATGACTATTTTGCAGTCATTGTTGTCGGTGCAGTCATTGTGGACAAGTCATTTATATCCCCATTTTCTTGTAGTGCCCATGCTACTTGTGCTTAGTAAGTATTGCAAAGAAATCCTTACGATGAAGTTTTGAATCATGGAAATTACTGTAGAAACCAAACTCTAAAAGCTTTGTACCAAGGCAACATTTAGGCCCCATAGCCGTTGTATTTTTTTCATTTTTACACCCCTCACCCAAGCATCCCCTTATGTCCAACTTAGCATTGTGAATCAAAAGCAATTAGGTCTTGTGAGAATTTGGAACCAACAAGCCTTGTAAATTTCAGAGCCAACTAAGCTCTATTGGAATTTAGAGCCAACTAGACCGTCTCCAATAACCTTTGATAACTAACAAGGATTTGATGTGGGTACAAGGTCTCTCCAAGCAACTAGGAGGGCATTGCGGGCTTAGTTGAACTAGTAGATTTGTGCTTTTCAAAATAGATTGGTCTATGTTTCTTTTAAAACAAAAACCAACACAAAATTAGAAAGTCAGAAAAATTCATAGCTCCAAACTATCGTACTAGTTAGAATTTGAAAGGACGAAGTGAGAAGAGAAGAACAAAATTGCTGATAGAATGAGAATTGGGGTGATGCAATATTAGAGTCATTCAAGTACAAATTATGTACGAGAAGAGTTAGACTTTAGATTCAACAAATCACAAATTAGAGTTGACAATAGGAAACAAAATAGATTTTTAGCAAGAATTGATTTTGTATACAAAGAAAATAAAAACCAAGAGGAAAAAGGCATTGACTTAGAAGAACCATTAGAATATATCAAAAAAATAGTTGACAATGAGAATAAGGATATTTTTGTCAAACAGAAGAGAACTAGTGATATTTTAGACATTAGAAAGAATACTACTAAAGACAAATAGAAAAAATAAATAAAAAATAAAAACGGTTTAGGTGATGAATTTGAATTACATTTCTATTAAGGCATTTGTGGCCTTAACTCAATGACTTTAGCCTTAATACACTTATGAGGTGGTCATAAGTTCAAACCTAGGTGTTGGTAGGATGGTTACTATTATATTCTACCCAACTATGGTGAGGGGGTGCAATAACTACATTGACGTCATATGGGGACCCCATAATTTCTCAAGGGAAAAAACATATTGGTTCTTTATTATAGGATGTACTTTCTAACTGAGGCATCAAGGATGGAGTTCACCATCTATGTCCATGAGGCTTAGATAGTTAGTCATTCCCAACAAACATTTCGTTCATACCAGTCTTTTCGACTAGAGTTATTCTTCTTGCTCTTCCATTTGTAAACTTCTCAATTAAGCGGTGAGCCAAAAAATAAAAAACAGACATTGATACATCAACAAGATGGCAAGCGAGAGAGTACCTCAGGCAATTTATAATCACATCTTGGAAGACAACTACTTCGAGGTAAATATTTAAATATGTCATTTTCCTTATCTTATTTTGTTTAAAATTCTAAATGCAAGGTAGGATTTCCAAGTTCAATTTAGACCTTTAAAGACATTCTAAACCATAAATTTAGATTCACATTAGTATAAATAATCTATAGAGATATCTTGATTCATATTATACTTTAAAAATAGATAAAAATCAAAGAAGATATGCATGGATGAAATTTAGTAGTAAGAGTGGATGAAAAATAGTAAAATTCATTCAAGGAAGGTCAATAAGGAAAAATTAGGATTTAGATTGAATTCAGAGGTCGAAATTCAAAGGAAAAATCAATGTAGAGTTGTAGGTTGACAAAAAATAGTATATGAAGTTTTAAAGTATCGATTACCAATCAAACTTCATTCGTTGGTAACTTTTGATAAGAAAGTCCAAACATCAAGTGTCTTAATGTTTTAGAAGTTTGTAGAAGAAGTTGGGACCTAATAAGAATTACCCAAGCTTAGTAAATTTCATTTCGGGGAGGACAATTAAATAGGACTTGATTCTATAATAGATACCTAGTAGGCCATTGCAACCAAAAGCAAAGGAGAAAATATGTTCCTTAATTCCATGAGCATGTTTAAATCTCACAAGATAATGCTAATTACTAAGATTTGAGCCCTCCACTCTTAATAGCCACAAAGGTGAAGTTAATCTCCCAATTTGTCTATTTGTGTCTTAAAACCTTTATCTTCTTGCCACCTTAGTCTTTACTCCAATTCGGAAACAACCACAGCACAACACTAAAGAAGGGCTTTTGAACTTCCAACTTGGCTAGTCACTTGTCAACTTTATTTGTCTCCTTGCTTAGGCACAATATGATCTTCTTTCACCAACTTGATCTTCACATCTTTAGACTCGCAATTTGACTTTACTAAATTCTTGTTACTGCACCATAGACACTTCTTACTTGCCGATTTGGAATCAACATTTTCACTCTTATAATCATTCATTCTTTCTCATGCTTCACTTCCAACTTAGATAAACTAACTTCTTATAACTACTCAAAGACTCTCCAATTTTGATATGTATCACTCACTCACTACCTTACAGATGCAACTTGAGATCTAAAATAGGACATATTTAAACTTCATTTATCCAACTTGGATTTCACTTGTAACATCATACAGCACGCATACGCAATCATCTAACTTAGATTCAAAACACACACAGACTTAAATAATAACGCAATTGAATTCACAGACCAACTTGGACAACTTATCCATTGCACTACAACAACATTCAAACTTCCAATTTGACTATATAGATTTTCTCATAATGCATAGTCCAAATTGGAAACTAAACATACCTTACTATCACTCAGTTCACTTCACAATCCACATTCACTCTAATTTCCATATTCAGCAAGAGTCACAAAAGCAATCAAGTTTGCAAAGAAATAGCCTCCATGGAAATAGACAGTGGAGAAAGGAATTTTGAATCAGAGCGCAAAGGAATTGGTGGTTTGGCTTCCAAATATGGTGAAAGTGGTACTAGTGCTAGAAAATGAATTGGAAGGTGGGTATGGCAAAGTGAGGAGGTTGCGGTTGACTAAGGTATCAACCATTCCTAGCAAATTGGAATTTATAGGAAAACCTTTGAAGGTCAAAGACAAGAAGGAGAAGCATTCTCAAATCTTGTTGGAGGCTGTGGGATGTCTAGTAGCACGCATGCATCATTAGATTGACTTTCCTAAATTCAAAAACAATGGAGGATTATTCACTTTAGTGGAATGGTGGATCTTGGGAGGGTTTCGTAGAAAAGTGCGATAAAAAAGTCCATGAATTGGTGCCAATTGCGGAGATTGAATTGCAAATGGATATCAGGTTGAGCAAGGAGCAACTTGAGTGGGTTGCCACATACCGCAGAAATTGTCTAAACCTGGCATTTCATTGCTGATGATTGTGGCAAAATGCCATAAGAAAGATTATACACACAACAACATCTCACCAGCCAATGTCTTGTTCCATTTTGATCCTTGGGTTTCAAATATAGTATACATAGGGATATGTGATTGGGGCCTTTCTAGCCAAGTCAAGGAAAAAGTGCCATCAAAGTATGGAATTTCAAAAGCTGGAGACAATATTGCAATTGAAAAAAGGCAAACTATTTGTTGATCCTGAATTGTTCTATTTGTTTGGAGAGAAAGGCTCTGTGAATTTGCTAGAGGTCATGCAACAAAAGCATCTGTACTCAAAAGCTGCTAATGCCTATTCGGTGGGATAGATGGTGGAAAAGATTTGGAAAGTAGAATGGGATAAACAATATTTTGGGAAAGACACTTTTAAATATATAAGTTTGAAGGTCAAATTGCAAACCCTCCGAGAAGAAGACTTGAACAAAAGAGCAACTGTCCCTTATGTTACTGATCTATTGATGGGAAGACCGTACAACTTCAATATGCTCGAGTGTTGTTTTTGTATGAAGTAGTTTGTTATTTTTAGTTCTTTTAATTTTAACATATAGTGTTATGGTAGTTAGGTTGAGAACAAGGGATAAAAAAATTTCATCCTTGGAAAAGATCATGTGTACTTGGCAGTAGCCAAATTTTACAAACCTACACTAGGTATAAATATGTAAAGATATACATATATTTTCAAAATATTGTTGTATGCAATTTTTCTCTTTATTAATATTGTGGAACCATAAAAATAATGGTGATAAATTCATATCCAAATTGTTGAATGATACATTCATAATGGCACATAGCTTTGGCTCCATATAAAACATTGTAAAATTAACTGAACACATATGTGTCATGTGATATTATAACTATATACAAAGTTGCCAAATAGAAATGAGGTGCATGTAGGCAAGAAAAAAATTGGAGGTTGGTTCTAAATCCGAAACATGTTCAGATGTAGGAATAAAGCACCTCAAAATTTTTTAAGTGAGCCACATAAGAGTTTGAATTGGAAAATCAGCCTTGGTGTCCCCGTCCATCCTATTCCTACGTACCCACCTAGTCCACGCTTGCGTACCCGCCCAAACTTAAGTCCGCGTCCAAACCTCCACGGTGGCAATCACTTGTCAAACACCGTGGACAAGGTAAGTCCATGTCAGATTTTATTTACCCTGTCGAACATTGGACAGGCGGGACCTCTATCAGACGAGCGAATCAAATGGATGAATAGGCGTGTGATCTGTCCACAGTGACAACCCTTATGTAAAGACCTTGGGGCCAAGAAACTAGTCAGATTCAATAAAACCTAGAAAAGAGAGAGAAGGGATAAAAAAATTTAAGTTACTTTGCACCTAAAGGCCAAGTCAATTTTCCTTGAGGTGAATTGCACAACATCCAACTAATTTGATTTGTTGGAAAAAAAAGAAATTATAAAAGAAGTTTTTTTAATTGAAATTGACATTGGGTCCTAGGCGAAGAATTGGTCTCCTATTTTTGGTGCACTCAATTCAGAGAGTTTGGGCCATGTCAGATCATGTCTTTTTTGAATAAAAACTTCATTCCACCAAATTGGCCTGGCCTCTAGGTGTAAAGGTTTTGGGACCAATTTCAAGGTTTTGTCCAATCACAAGTGAGGATTCTTAGCCTCTAACACAACAAACTGGCTTGGCCTCTAGGTGTAAAGTAACCCTTAGATTGGGCAATTTTTCATTCATTTTCTTGTTGGGAAGTGAAGGAGGTTCTAATGTACGAAAGAATGTGACATTTAGATACCGTATGCAAAATTTATGAGTTTTTATTTATAGAGGTTCTAAATCATTTCTTCCATGTAGGTACATATTGATTTAAGAGATGTACATTGAATAATGATGACGGTTTGGGTCCGTGGGGCATTCAGGATGCCCACTTTATAGATTTAGTGTATTTCTTGTTCACTAACCTCTGCAGTAACTAAAATGCTGGAGCCTAATTAGCGAATGCTGAGAAGAACTAGTCAAACTTCAGTTTTTTGTTTTAAATTGAATTGAATTGAATTGAATTTGTTATGGTTTTCAATATAGGGCAATTGCTGAAGCAGAGGGAATTCTGAAAAACAACATGCTAATGAAGAAGGCAAAGCCCGACAAGGAATGCCTGGATTTCTTTCTTCTAGAATTCCCCAAAACTTAGAGATTGCCCGATGTAAATGCCTATCCAAAAATGGATGAAATATGTGATTTTTGAATGAAAAATCCATAATGGCACCAATTACATAGATTTCATGCATCCTATCACTAAAAGAGAAAGGGGTGCTTTAAGTAGTGTCCTAGACATCACATCTTTTAAGTAACGTCTTTTAAGTAAAATTTTAAGTAAAATTTTACTAAAAAGATTGTCTTTTTAGTAAAATTTTACTTAAAAACTTACTTAAAAGACGTGATGTCTAGGACACTACTTAAAACACCCCTTTCTCTTGTGAGATTACAAGAAATAATTTGCTTGCCTTTTGAACAGGGCATTTCTTGGCAGAGGTTTATGTCCACCAAACACTCTAGTTATCGTGGGTGGATCAATTTTGTAGGAGGAATTTTGAGTGTTTTACAAAAGGCCACAAAATTCACTCTCTTATGATAATTATGGACTAATTTAACCCCTAAAAGTCCAAATCCTTTTTAGGTTAAAAAACATCATTGCTTTTGAAGTGTTATAGATTTAAATGTCACTAAGGTATAGAAATCTCAATCGTACAATCTTATAGTATACGTATTGTAGATGACGTGAATCAAATTTGGAGTCATTTGGCCACATAGATTGCAAAATTATAATTTTTTAGTATTGAAAAAGGATGCTGAAATTTTCCTAGCAACATATTTGGAGGTGAATTTTGATTTCTAATTCTACTCAAGAATACAGGGATCAATGTTTATGAAGTTTTTGAAGATGCCCTAGCTATATAGTAAGTTGCCTCCTCTTTGTAGAAAGAGTGCGGGGGGGGACAAGGGCACCAGTTGCATCTTCTCTTTATCAAAATCTTGGTTCATTTCTTCTAGTATCAAATTCTCACCAATCACTTTCCGTCAACTTTAAATTTGCAAAGGTTACAATCCTCATCTTTCAAAGATATGCCATTTTGAAACTAAACTCCAAATTTCATTATATCAAGCAAACACAGATGACAGAGTAGGGGCTCAACGCTAAGACCAATCCTAAAGTGATACCCCCCTTGTCCCATAATATACCTACTTCCAACAACCTAGACATTAACCTTGGATTCAAAATAGCAATCTGCTAAAATCTAACAATTTCATGAAAGTAATGGCTACATATCAACCTTTCATTTTTGAACACCAATTGGTTGCCGGTCCTAACAATTTTTGTCTAAAGGCCACTTTACACCTAGATGCCAGGCTAATTTTCCTTGAGGCAAATTGCACAACATCCAAAGAATATTTTTGGTGCACCCAATTCAACAAGCTTGGGCCATATCAGATCATGTCTTTTTTGAATAAAAAATTCATTCCACCAAATTGGTCCAACCTCTAAGTGTAAAGGGGTTAGGACCAATTTTAGGATTTTGTCCCATCACAAGTGAGGATTCTTGACCTTTGACACAACAAATCAGCCCAGCCTGTAGGTGTAAAGCAGCCTTGATTTTGGATCCTCCATTTTCACACTCCAACTGATTATTTTCCCAAAGGCACCACCTAACAATGAACTAACCGTCGGTTCTCCCCGAATATTGCCAGCGATACATAACTTTAAAATAATTGACAAAGCAACAGACAATACAGACAATACAGAATGGCAGCTTCAATGGTTGCTGAAATGATAACCTAACGGCACTGGTTGGCATATGTATTAAGGAATGCATGAAGGAAACAGTGCTCAAGAAGTTCAAGAACTGACATAGAGGACGCTCTGCACAACATTGAAAAATTGTTCCTAGATGCTAACTTACAGTACGTTGTAATCACTCAAGCCGAACCTGTCTTTGCAGGCAACTGGCTTACATATTGTGAAATAGCCTGTGCGCTTTCATATGCACCTTCAACACATCGGCCTAGAGCAACCCCTACAACATAGTTGCCACCCAGAAATAGGCCCTCACAATTTGCGATTCGGAGAGCTTCCTTGGCATTGTCCAATTGATCAAGATGGCCAATGGTAAATTGAGGAATGGCCTTGGGCCATGTTCTCACTCCGTGAGTTTGAGGAGCCGGAGCATCGGCTTTCAAGAGCATTGTTCGGAGGTCCTTGTCCACAGTCTTTACAATTTCCTCGTCACTCTGCACGTAGCAAAGAATTCATAAGAAGGATTTCAGTGCACAATTGTTACAGAAATTACTGCATCGTGTGAACATACAGTAAAGAAACCTACAAGCAGCACCATCAATCATGTAGGGAGCACTACAGAACATATCTCAAATTGGAAGCGAGCTGGGGAAGAGGTGCCTCATAGATCGACGTACAATGTCAAGGTCCTAGAATAGCATATGGTCAAGACCAGGGCTTTTTTTTGTGTGTGTGTGTGGGGGGGGGGGGGGCTTTCTAGTGCCAGATTGCACCAGAAAAAATAATTTGGCTAAAAAATGGCAAAAAAATCGTGAAGTTTTTCGCCAGAAAACTTTGAAATAAAAAACTAAACTTGGATGAAATCTCCAGGTTGTGGATGAAAATAGAATTAGAGACATGTAATATGTACGAATATGATATTTTCTATCCAACATGTGGATTAATGCTGAAATTTGAAGCACTATCATAACATTTTATATCGTCACTCTGGCACTTCATAAAAATGAAACAAAAAAAAGCCCTGGTCAAGACAAGCTCATCTGTCACAACTGACGCAAAATTATCATCGTGAATCGATGTTAAGCATTATTTACCTTCTCGGTGATTTGTGGGAACTGAGCACCACCAATGTAATTCAGGAGTAGCACACGTTCCTCTGGAGCTCGGTTAGGGAACAATGAGGAGCTGTAGATGGTTCCTGGTGGATCACGACAACAACGATGCATACATAAGCCTCCGTATTACAATTGACGCTACTGTGCAAACAAAAGAAACATCACAGTCACTAACCTATCCAGATCCAACCCATCAGCTCTCGCTCTAGTGATAGGGTCAGGCAGAGTCTTAGAGTTTACGAATTGTAGAGAGTATTAATAATGATGACAAGCATACCTAGCGTCTGTACACCTTGGCTGCGGGGATGAAGCTGACCAAACCCAAATAGCTTTCCATCCGTCAGGCGGTCTTCACGTAGAGCCGACAATGGATAAGAGATAGTAGCGGCACACACTGGAGGGTAGTAAAACTGAGAAAGCGCCTCAGCTGCCCCTTCCTGGCCGATCACCCCAAAACATTAGACATCGGAAAAGACCTCTACAATCGAACAAGGAATGGGAAAATTGTCATCCCTACACGAAGCACGGAAAAGGGCAGGGAGCAGGGTGAAATACTAAGCTGGGGATAGGATCTATCTTACAGTTCAGGTTCACTGCGCATCTAGATGCCAAGAAAACGTTGGTAGATGGGTTCACGTATCATATGCTATTCGAACCAAGAATTAGTTTGCAAATACACTAAAATTCAGCATGAAACACAAACTTTTCGCTGTCATCTAGTGATCCAAAAAATTAGCACCCTGATATCAACCGTCATTGAGAAGTGGTAAGTTACTTACAGAGAGAGGGCGCAGAATCTCCTTTGCAATATATGCAGGAACAGTGAGCACTAGAGATCGCGCTTTCACAGTTTGAGTTCCGTCAGGTGTCTCGTACGTCAAGGTGTAGCCCGCATCAGTCTTCTGAATCGCTGTAAGCTTCCAATTCAACTTCACTTTGTCACCTAGTCTGAAAAAATGAACTCCACCTTATATCAATTTATAACCAATTTATCAAAAGAACGACCTTGACACCCTTTTTAAGAAAAGCCCATAATGTACACAAGGAGCAGGGAGTGACCAAATTGTGTGGCAAATTGAAGTCTTCCTTCAGCTACATTGAAGATAAGGTTAACAAGCAAGGGACTCACTGTGCGGCGATTGCATTTGGGAGGGTAATCAGTCCCTTTTTGAATGAACCCACAGTCTGTCCCTTTGGTTTCGGCAGACGCCTGCAAAACACAATAAAAAATCAAATGTTTGTAAGCGAATCGAAACTTCTCTTAACACCCCCAATATGTCAGTGTATTTCTGTAATTGAGAAATGACGCTGCCCGTAACTCCATATCGAACAGACATGAGAGTGGTCAATCCTAGTAAAGCAGAACAATGCTAGAAGAAATAGCAGCATCACTAACCCCTACCATTATATGGAGAATACATTATAAATTTTCTTTAAGTGGAAGAGCTAATATGTGGACGTTAAAGGAAAAGGGCTGCACTTACTCGTCACGAGGGGGTGGCGGGTTCTTTTTCCGTTCTTGAATCATCTTAAATGTGCCACCGATAATACTGCCACCGATTTCTTCTAGCTTCCACACCTTACCAAAAGCAGCTTTCATGCTCAATTTTGAAGGATCTCCCGCATAAACACCTGCAGTTCATCCAAATCAGTACGTTGGCACCTGCCGATCATGCATACATTCTCTACTGATTTGGGAGGAGTTATAAACAAGACGGATTCAATATTAACAAAAGGAGAAATTTGAAAGACCTCCCAAAGAGAGAATTATTCTCAAGAATAATATGAACATGAGATGAATGCTTCCTTACCAGAACAGAACGGCTCAATCAGTCGCTCAAAAACCTCCTGACCAAGGTTACGAGACACGAACTCTTTCACTGATTCCTCACGGCCCTACATCAAACCAAAAAAATCAGTCCATACTTCGACTTGATCTGCCTCCGTATTATCCCGAATAAATCGTCAAGAGTGTCCTCGTGGAACTTGAAGTAACACATTTCTCCGAAAAGAATTAAGAGTGACATGAAGTTCTAACACTTAATCCCAAGGTTCGTTTAGTAACCAAGGAAATAATTAGCTCAGGATGATATCCAGAAGCAGCTGTCTAGACATTTGCCAACACATCAGATACTATTTATTCTTAAATGGTCGAAGGATAGACTTGGCGAGACAGCAACCGAGCAATATTCCACTGGCATATTCGCAATTTCGCAGTTTCTAACACAAGCTTAATGACTTTCAGATATCGACTTACCGGAGCAGCTGGTCTCAATCCCATGGCTCCAAAACCAGCCCGAAGCTTTCCAAAAACACTGAGAAGATCAAAAAATGGTAGATCAGCTGGACCTGCAAGCGAAAGAGATAGTATTAACAAAAACACAAGCATTTGAAATCCTGAATCTCTTAATATGTGCAAGAATCTGGTTATAAATTTCAAAAACCAACCCGTCGAGAACATAAGATGCATTCGCATGAGCGTTCGGTCACACTTCCAAATCAACAGCACACGACAAGAATGCGGTTGCGCAAGATGGAGGTTACCTGCAGGAACAGGTCGCAATCGGCCTCCCCACAATACGTAACGAGGAGATAGTGGATCCCCCAAGACCAATTCGTCCTTTAACCCACTGTCTATCTGCAACAATCGCAATTTCTAGTAAGGAATGCACACTTCCAAACAGCAATCCTCATAATTGCATCAACTAACAATCAGTCGCATGCAATCCAATGTTCATGGTCCAGCCTACATATGAATATTTTGCTAAATCCTGTCACGCGTGAGCCACATAACCATCCCTCCGCAAGGGAGTCATTAACAGCAATACCAAATGAACTCAATACGTCTATTACAGGAAGTTGCACATTATCAACGTGTCGCCATAACGTGAAGAAAGTGAAGATACTTCCTACATCAGTCGACAGAGGGGAAGGTGACATACCGCGGCAGCCAACATTGAGTCGTTGGGTTGAAAGCTGTTGGGGCCCTCCTCCCACAGAAAACCATCGCCCTGAACTGTTGTGATGTTGCCTCCAACTCGATCTCTTGCTTCCGTGACTAAGACATTGCTTACGACAGCTCCATGCCTGAAAAGAACCCCAATCAACTCAATTACTAGGTCAATTTGCTTCACGTTCACTCTACACCGGAATTTAATACTCTGGAACGTTTCCAAGGGGCCAGGTAATGCTGTGCATCCTGGAATGTATAATCTGGCATCTCCTTCATCAAACAGAATCTCCTTCAAATTCAGTACTTCATAATGAAAATTCCATTCATAATTAGCCTAGGAACACCCAGAGCCTTCAACATTCTCCACCAGAACGGACTAAAAACGAGGAAATCCTGAGTGAAAAAGACAATTTAACCCCTAAAGGACAGATTTTTAGATTTTTAATTGTCCAATTTGATTAAGTAAAATGCAGATAGTACGAAATTTTATGTCATCACAACCAATGAAGAACATGGCATGTGTTGGTCAAAATATAAATTTAATTCAAACAAAATAAAGTTCTCACACGGTTTTTTGCAAGTACACTTCGAAGATGTAAACAAATTGCAGCGGCGAATGTCTAAAGATTTAAATTTGAGCATCAATAAAACCGGAATCATTCCTCTTATCATTGATAAGAAGATCAAAAATTTGCCGCTCGTAAGAAACTCCAAAGTTGATAACAGAGCTGAGCTAGGCATTGATCGGCTTCAGATATTGCGGAGGTCCACGGAATACTGTAAATCTTTTCTACAGCAAACGCTACACTCAAATGCATGCGGTTTTCAAAACAAAGAAGAAGCTGCAAACATAAACAATTGGCGAGTACCTAGTAGCAAAGGCTTGCGCGGTGCACAACCCCGATATTCCGGCTCCCACCACGACGCAATCATACACCTCCTTCTCCACCGCATTCTCTTTCGTGGGCGTGGACACCGCAGCCTGCTTACATACAACTCGGACCACAGCACTCTGCCTCACCACGCGCATCCCTTGCGCTCCCCTGAGCTTGACCACGCTGGACAACGCTCTGCAAGAAGCAAGACTCTGCACATTCGCCTGCTTCCCTCGGGACGTGGTCGCCAGCAACGACGACGTCGTCGAACTCGTCGACAGTGTCGCCATCGCCGCAACCCTCTCCATCCTCGCCTGCCCCTCCCCCTCTCTCTCTCTCTAAGTCAATCTTAAACTCAAAATCCTTGAGCCGAAACCAGTAATGAAAAATAGAATTCTGAGACTAAAATAACAAGAGAAAGGAATGCCAATGGAACTGCCACCGGGGGGAGCAATTCGGTTGCTGTAATTCTCCCGAGCTTGCTCCGCAACTGGAAAGATAGTTTCTGACGAAGATTGAAGGTTGAGACCGAGAGAGACGAAGTAAGGGGGCTAGTGTGAAGAGGGCTTTTGCCACGAGCGATGTGATTGGCCCGGCTAGTGGAATCCAGATAAGCTGGATTTCAGTCCCGGAGCCGCGTTCACACTTCGGTATGCACACACGTGGATGGATGTAATACCATCTTCTCTAATATCACATCCTAATATCACATTTTTGTTTTCCCAAAGTATTTCATTTGAAAGCAACGCTTTGAAAACAATTCTCCATTGTGGCAATGGTCTTGTGAAAATTGGCATATATATTCTTAACTTTTGAAGTTCTTAAGTCATTTTTTGGTCAAAAATCACTCAAAACTACCATTTTCAGTACAAACAACATAAATTCTAAGCATTTGTATTTTTTGCATACTTACTTATAGGATCTTGCACTAGATTAGATAATAATGTCTGGAAGAAATTTCAAAAACTTTAACCGCATCAATCACAAGATCTAAGCATTTAAAGTCTCATTTAAAATAAAAAATAAAATAAATTTTTGTATTCCACAATTGACAATATTTTAGTATAAGGCTTTGAATATTCTTAACTTAAAATTTCTATACAATAATTTAAAATTTTTAAGTTGAAAAATTGAGTTAAGAATTTTGGAAAAAAATTCAAATAAATACCCTAAAATTTCCATTCTTAAAAAAATTATTAAACCAAAGAAGATACATAAACATCATAACTTTCACAACACTTATCTAAATGGAAAAAAAATTTACCGAGAAAAAACAACTTCTATTTAGTTTCAGAACATGACTTTTGAGTGAAGGTGTCTCAAAATCCATATTGTCAAAGTCTTTCAAAGTTGGAGGGTATAGTAATTTGATAGTAATGAACATGATCTTGACATGTGGTTATATTTTTCAAAAAATTATCCTAAGAAAATTGCGCTTCTATTTAAAAATGGTAGTTTGGAAGTAATTTTGTATGGGATAATGCCCGAGTCTGAGGGCATTCCGTGAAAAAAGGGACTGACGAGGAGGGCAGAGCTCAACAAGGAGGTCCGTTTTTTCACGGAATGCCCTTAGACTCGGGCATTACCCAGTGTAAACCACAGGTGGGCAATAGATTTTTTTTGGATGAGATAGCAATTTTGGATGAAAATTCCATAATGCCTGATTACGCGGTTTTGCCAACGCAATTGGGCATTACGGCCCCTTGCGACTCAAAATGCGCCCGCCGAATGAATGGGACAAATCCGAGCAGTGGTTTATGGAGATACGTTGTCCTTTGGCATTTGGGGGTTAAGATACAAATTTATTTGTGACTTTCACTAAATAGCAGTATTGAATCATTTTTCAAGACTTTGTTTTCAAAATTTAAGAAGTTGGGCAACTATAATGAAAGACCTTATGTTCAGTTTAACGATGGATGATGTCTAAATTATGGATGAAAAATTATGATGAAAATTTTGCACCTCATTTACAGCAATGCAGCGCTCAAGTTTCCAACCTTCAAATATAAAATTTGGCTTCCACAATATGGCACTAAACATCTGATTTCATCACTGAATTTTAGAGCAACCTTCAATCTTCAGAAGTTTCTTTACAATACCAATAAAGGTATGTGCACACCTGCACTTAGCAAACGTTCTTTGCAGTGATGGTTTGTGATTTTTTCGGTAGGTGATCAGACCATCGTTCCTTTGTAACCATCGAACCAAGTGGCTGCAGAATTGTGTTACGAGCGATTATGAGCAGAGAGAAAAGTTAAGGACTAAGGTAACAGGTCCAGAAATCGCCCACCTAAGAGCTGAAACTGAATTTTGGGAAGGCAAAACTTCTTGAAATATTTTTCAATAAATTTTCCTTGAAAGAGAAGTGGATTTGGCATCTAACCTAAGTGGTTTTATATTTTTAGGAGCTTTTTGAAATTAGTTATGAAATTTTGAAGTTGAACTGGCATAGGGCTCTAAAATCGTCCACCCCTGAAATGTACACTGTTTATACATCAGTGAAGGCTATGAAAAAACAGCATGTACAAATCGTGTACATTTTATAGTTGGGCGGTTCTTAATGCCCAAACTATTCTTGAACCTTCTACCTTATTGATAATTCTATGACATTGCAGGTTGTTGTTACGAAAGTTTGAATCTTCCAATTTTGTAGATTCTTAAGCACTAACAACAGTCTTTTATAATGCAAGGAAATATGGACAATTACGTAACATTGTCAAAATGAATCCAATGTATCTCACTTGCTTCAGAAGCCATTCATTATTTGAATTGAGAAGACAAACTCTTTATATATATATATATATATATATATATATATAAGATAGTAGGGGGTAAAACAAACCATGTGAGATTTGTAAATTAAAATTAATGAGAGCTCAACTATTCATAGTTAAGTCAATAGTAGGAATTGTGTTCAAAGCAGAATTTCAAACCTCATTTAAGTATAGTAGATTAGAAGATTTTTCAAGTCTTTGAAAGACCAAGAGTTCTCAGAAACTTGGCCGCAACAGCAGTCTAACATGGCCGAGAGATTGCCACATTGGATAATATTAATTTATTAAATTTTATTAAATTTTATTAAAAATTAATAATATTTTAACTTTTTTAACTTTTTCTTACTTTGTCTGCCTTGTTATAGTTCATAATAAGGAGAACAACCTCAAAAGGGTCTCTTAATGGCTAGAAAAAACATCTAATGAATAATTTTATTTTTTAAACTTTGAACTAAGAAAAATTGTGAGATCAAGTTTACATTCACTTCCAAAAGTTCGTTTGATATTTAAAGCTTCCCATCAAAACTTATGGACAAATTTCAAAGAGGGTTAGAAGGAACATTTTCTTTTATACTTTCAAACATCCTCTCTGAATTCTGTACATAACTTTTGATTGAATGCTCAAATTTACAAACCATTTTTTGGAGATGAAATTTAGATGTATTTATTAAGGTCATAGATTTAGTGAATAGAAAATTCTCAAAAAATCACCATGTTAAGAGAACCTTAATGGATTTGAAATGAGGTTCAAAAAATGATAATATTTTGCTTATGATCAAATTTAAAGGGAATTTTGAAATTTCCCTTTCAAAGTTTAAGAAAAATATTGGTGATAGCATTGATGAATTTGACGGTATGGATGAAACTCAAAACTCAAAATCTACAACTTTTATTTGTAAACTAATTCCAAAATATGCTTTCAAATAGTACTTTATGATGTTTTTTTCTCGATGGTCAATTTTGGAGAACACTCTGTATGTCTAGTTGTTAATTCTTAAATTTTGTAAAGTATTGTCCACAGAATGAGGATAACAAGTCACATTCTTATTCATCTCAGAGCTATGAATTTGATCTCAGAATGACAAAAATATTTAGTGTCAGTAGTTGTGCAATTGAAAAAATGGTCTTGGGGATGACTACACTAAAATTGGTAAATAGTGTTGGTTACACTAATTGTCATCGATAACACTAATTGTGGTTTGCAAGGTTAGTGTTGGAACATTATTTATCCATTCTAACACTATTTTACCTCTATAGTAAAAATTTTGACAGTGGGAGGCAGAAACATTACATGTTTTTCAGCTCCTGTGGAGGTCTATGAGTTCCCCAGGGTTTCCAGACTCTGGAACTGTCTGGAATTGTGTCGCAGTAGCTGCATGACGTGGCAGATGGACTGCCACGTCATATAAAATAATTTTTTTTTCAAAAAAACAAATTTTTTTTTTTTTCATCTTGTTTTTTCATTTTAAGATTTTAAGTAATTTTTTTTTTTTTAAATTTAAAATTTCTGACAACAGCCGTTCTTTTACTATCGGGGGAACAATGCCGGGAACAGGCCTGAAACGGCCCTCCAAACCCCCCAAAAACATTTAATGTTAGAGTTTCCCAAAGAAGGATCAAAGTTTGACAACAGGAGTTAAGTGTCCTTACACTATTTAAACGTAAGTTGAAAAATAGTGTTGGGGGTAAAAAACAGGGAACAACACTAATTATCATCCAACACTATTTATCAATTTTAGTGTAGTGGAAGAGCTCAAAAGGAGTCCAATGAATTTTATTATATTTTATTATGCCACTTGTGCAATGAAATGGTTTCATTTTAAAAAAAATTTTATTTGCACAAGAACTGGAGTAAGGTGAATCACTAATTTTTAATGGCAACATTTTGATTGCAAGTTTGCAATAAGTCAACAACTCTTGGGAGAAATTAATAAGTCTTTGTGTAAAACCCTTAGATTGGTCATTGGTTTGAGTCTTAGAAATTTATGTGAGTTCAAACATAAGGTGCCATTCATGTTTGGCAACTAAAAATTTAGAAACTTTGAAAGTAAAATAGCTTATTTTTATTTTTATGAAAGAATGTTCTTTAAGAATTAAGGATCTAGAAACAAAAAGAATGCTATTTTTATTTTATGTAAAATAATTTTTATATATTCTAAAATATTTTCATTTTGTGCATGCTATATTTCTAGATCCTTAAGAAAGATCGCTCAAATCCACATGATAACCTTGAAATACAAATAATGATCTCTCTAGGGTGACAACACTTTGTAGTGGGCACTTCAAGTAGTTAGTTTGTAAACATTCAAGAAACCAAATAAGCGACTTTTATTCATGTAAGAAAGTCCATTCGTGATCGAAATTTGCAAAAAAACCCTATCAAGATTGGGCTTTTGATGATTGAAAGTATTTTGTTTTATTAATGGGACCAAAAGCAATAGTTTTAGTTCAAATGATTGATTGTGTTGGTGGTTTTTGGAGGGAGAGAGTGCCCTACCATAAAAGTCTGACAAATAGAAAACAAAATATTAGGATATACATGTTTGGATTGTGCAAATAAGTATAGAATTATCATTCTAGATGTACTAATTCTCAATATTTTATTGAATCTCCTAAATGTTGAGTACTTCTTCGGTAGTTTTCAATTTCAATTTCTTAATTTGTTTGCATCTTAAATGAACATCGTTGCTTCACCATTCACACTCAATTTGAAAATCATAGTCTCATATTCAAAACTCACTTTGAACTATGACTACCACGCTTTCTTATGTCAAAAAAATTGCATTAATTTTTTTATCCTAAAGAATTTGACAAGTATGAAATGGATTCTAAACCATTTTCTTCATTACTGCATTTTCATATCCCATTAGAGGCAATTGCAAGCCACACTACTAGTACTAGTGTTTTTATTTATTTTTAGACCAATGATTATTTGGCCTTTCTTCTAAGAAAGTTTTAAGAATCCTAACCCCTTCATTTTAGGAGGGCTGAAATTGAAAGAGTCCAATATTAGGTATGCAATTTTTGTATGTGTTGGCTTTGCACAATAGATGAAATAAGGTTTTAGAAACATTATAGTTGCAGTGTCAAAGACCATGACATTTTAAAATACAATTATCTACTTTTTTCCTATAGACTTGAAACTAACCACTATTTTTTGAGGCAATTGAGCATTAAATTCCCTTAAAAAAACACTGACCGACACAAAACTCCATATAATCATGAGCCCCAATTCTTGGTGCTTGAGCAAGGACATGGATCTGTGTAGGTATTAAGGTAGGTACACCCAAATGTGCCATTGACCTTAAACCGCCATCTTTACTCTGTGTACATCTCTAAAATCAATTATGTACCTATGTGGAAAAAACCATTTTAGAACCAAACTTTGTTCCTTAATAACTTTTGCATACGGTATCCAAATGCCACGTTCTTTGGTACATTGGAACCTCCTTTCACTTGCCAACAAGAACATATGAAAATTTGGCTAGTCTAATAATAGTAACTAGTCTCAGTAGCAAAAAGTGGCGGTTTTGGGTGTACCCACCTTACTAGTACAGTACTGAAGATGAAGTGCAACGAATGTCATTCATCCGATGTTCGTAAATTAGGGTTAGGGGAACGCTGGAGGAGGGAGAGAAGCCGAGTGGGCTTGGCCAGCTGACTCCTTTCGCGTCCGCCATTGCCATCGTTAGTTACTCTTGGTCTCGCATTCGGAGCCTTGCAGCAAGCAAGCAACCATGGTGGAGAAGACGAAAATCCGCAAGGATGAGGTCGTTACTCGCGAATACACCATCAATCTCCACAAGAGACTGCATGGCTGGTACTACCAATGCTCCCCATATGTTTCGCCCTAATTCTTCCCCATTGCGTCTCCTCCTTGTCTGCGTTTCGTGAATTTGAGCTGAAAGAGAGATCATCATCTTTTTGCGCAAGTCTAAGTGACTTTTTATGAAGGGAAGAATTGTTTGAGCCGTACCTAGAGGACGTTTTTTTTGCGTTTGCGCAGCTGGTTTTGAAGAGGATCCGTACTCCTCTGGTGGCTTGAATTTCTTTTGATATGTAGAGTTGGAATCGGTAGCGATGCTAAGTATCGAGGTTAGATAGGTCAAATTGATGAGCTGGTATTTGGTGGGAATGAAGGGAGGTGGGTTTAGGGTTTGGATGTGCCTGCTAGAGGTGAACGTGTTTTAGACTATTTTCTCACCAATTGATGTTTTCTCTGTGCTTTAGCTCCTTCAAGAAGATGGCGCCTAAGGCAGTGAAGGAGATCAGGAAGTTTGCGAAAAAGACGATGGGGACCGATGATGTGCGGGTTGATGTGAAGTTGAACAAGCACATTTGGAGCCGAGGAGTTCGCAATGTTCCCACCAGAATCCGAGTTCGCATTGCTAGGAAGCGTAACGATGATGAGGATGCTAAGGACGAGTTTTACTCGTATGTATCCGCCGCTGAGGTGCCTGCCGAAGGGTTTAGAAGTTTGGGAACCAAGGTCGTGGAGGAGGAAGATTAGGTTTCTGTTTCACCCCTCCTTTTGAGCTTATAATATGAAAAGCTATTCTTCGGTATGGTTCATCTCTATTTGCGGTGTGAGCAAATTTACATCTAAGACCAGCAAAAGAATTTACACGTTGATTGAGTGTGCTCTTGAATCTTTCGGTTCTAACGTTGTAATCTCTATAGTAAGACCTTTCGAACCTCAATTTGTAACC
The DNA here is from genome assembly GCA_951230915.1 of Antitrichia curtipendula. Classification (NCBI taxonomy): domain Eukaryota; kingdom Viridiplantae; phylum Streptophyta; class Bryopsida; order Hypnales; family Leucodontaceae; genus Antitrichia; species Antitrichia curtipendula. The sequence continues at coordinate 7,750,920 of OX579639.1, read as the reverse complement.
TCATCAGGATCAACAGCCATTGCTTTACATGTCTGCACAATTTCTTTGTCGAAACATGTTTGTCAATTTGCACGCCCGGGTTCATTGTTCATGAAGGTTGTCGTTGCTGTACCTCTCACATCGGTGTGCCCAATTTTGGGATTATTTTTGCTCTACCGATACTTAACAGGGGATAGAATTTTGAATTGAAACTCATTGCAATTACGCCAATTGAAAATTTTATTTGATATGACCGGCTTGGTGGCTATAATAACACGAATTTTACCAAGTGTTGACAAACTTTTGATGTTTCAGTCGGCTAACGAACACACCTGCATCCTCGATGACTTTTATAGTTCCTGCTGACCATTCTTTGTTACTTCGATTTCATGACGAGCACTGGAAGCCAGTCGAACATTCGTTCTTGAACACAGAGTTCACCAGCTACCGCTAAATTTTCAAGGTTTATGAATTAAAGTCCTGCCTCAATCCTGGCGAAGTTCCACCTTGTTTAACCCAGAAGCGACGCCGGCGCCAATTTGTGGCGTTCAGATGACAACTTTCTGCAGTAGATGAAAAAATAAAATGTTTTTTCATCCAGATTTTCGTCCACAGATGGGGAGCCGACCTACGAATAGTGAGGAGTCAGTGGCACAAGAATCTGAGACGTTTGTTTGAAGTTAATTTTGCTCAGTTCAAAAAAAACAGTATGGAAAGCGTCGGACTTCTGGGCACAGCAGCTGACCTAGTTCACTGTGCGAGCGAGGTAGCAAAATTTGTCAACAAGAATGACTCAAACCGCAAGGCAAAATTTCAAGAGAATATTCAGAATATTAAAAGCGGGCATGATAGAGGGGGCAGTTCATGGTGGGGGGACCTGCAAGTGGCAACTGCTGCATCGACGTCAGTGAAAGAGGGGCAGGGGCAGCTCTGCAGGCACAGGAGAATTCAGGGTCAGGTGAAGCTTTCTTTGTTGCCCCTACAGTGCGGCCAGGGACTTGGCCTGGGGACCGAGCTACCCGCCTCAGAATGCAGGAATCACGTGGTTCATGACCACGGAGAAGCCGATCAGGTCCTCCTTTTTTTTCCTTTCAGTGAATTGAGTCGCCCTTTACGTCGCTCGTCATCAAGCATTCCAGGGAAGATGTGAAATGACCGACTGAAGTGCGTTTCGGTTTGTGAGTGTCACTGTTCATTTTTTTAAAAGTTGCTTTGGCAAATGATTTGCAAACTCTGTTTTCTCCACACTCCACTACAATTTCTCGTGTTCCACCCATGTGCGCTCTGCATTGCTAAAGGCCTTGCTAAATTCATCATCATAAATTCCGTGCTCATCCGAGTCTGATTTTTTCGCCATCTCTTATGCACCTGCCCAAGTTTGGAATAACTGACATCTCACCTTCAATCACGCCACCAATTCATAGTAGTTCCTGTAATTCCTTACTTCAAATGCTTTTCGAAAGGCTAACTGAGCTAATCTTGAAACCCCACCCAAATTCTTTCTTCGTTTCAATCACTGCTGTCGCAAATTCAACCTGTCCATGAACGCACGATTTTAGGCCCGTTTGCGGGATTCCTTCCACGGCCATGAGTCCGGCATTACAGGGTTAAGGTAAACCTGCCCTTCACCGTCAGCTTCCCAATTCCGTGGCCTACTGTTTGGCCCCAATTGCGTTCACTGCCCCCATCCAAATCTGTCCAGAAAGTATCCTAAACCATTTAAGATTCTGACAAAATCTGACAAGATTTTGGGGTAACGTCAACATGGGGTAACGTGTCAACCTTTGATTGGTGGATACTTAAGTGCTAATAGATACACAGATGGGCGGTTATGGGTTGTTAATAGGGTGTTTATGTCTCCACTCTATGCACGGTTTTCTAATTTCAGACTGATTACTTCAAAAATTCACAGAAATTACAGTTTTGATCAGAAAATTATAATTCCACTTGGGTTTGATTCGTGAAACAAGCGCACGCCACTGAAAAATATGTGCCCCTCTTGGAATTGGCCCCAAGATATTCAGATTGCAAATCAGGGTGGTGAAGGGCAGGTTTACCTTATCAATTTAGATAAATGCACAAGTAATTTTTCCGCATTCCAACTAACTTGCAGCATACGTAATTCCAATAAAATCTTGACAGACCGACTCAACAAGCAATTCTTCACACCACTATGCTTTATTGGCTCTGGATTGAAGGGGACGAAGTTTGAGCAGCTCAAAAACTGAAATAAACCACTTTGAAGAAAGAAAAAAATGAAATGAGAGGCATCGTTTGTTCCGTTTTTCTCATTCCACGTACAAGGATCCGGGGCCATAAGCATCCACGGACGTAGATAAGAGCAACGCTTTAACACCATTTCATAAATTCACTCAACCCCAATTTTCTTAAACACAAATCATCGATACGGATCTAACAATCCATCTCATATGATTGAAAACTTTACACACTTGACTGCAGCATATGCACTGAAACGACATTGGTTTAGAATTCCGATTTGGAGTTGTTTTGGAAGGGGCCGCGCGAACGCGAGCCCCAGCTGCCACAAATTATGACGTGTATGCCTCCCGTAGGAAGATACTAGAGCTCCCATGTCCGAAGTGCAATGGAGACAGTTGCCCTAGGCCATCCACCTTATTGATCACGGATTGACCCCGCCCAGGTAAGTGAGGAACGCTCCGTCTGCTCAGGTTCTTATACCCAGTTTTCTCTTGCATGACGGCAACCAATATGGGATATGTGGTGTATTGCGTCTCATCACTTTCTACTTCTTTGTATCTTCATATTTCCTTCCTTACTTTCGTTTTCTGGACGGGTTTCTTCTGCTGTGGCATTCTTCTTGACTAAAGGACATTGATAGACCTTTTGATTTATTTTTTATAAAATTGACAAGATCTGTACAAAAGTGCAACTGTTTTCTTCTTATTTTCCTTCCTTCCTTTCGTTTCATGGAGGGGGTTCTGTACTTCTGCTGTGGCATTCTTCTTGGCTTAAGGACATAGATCTTTTGATTTACTTTTCATAAAGTTGACAAGGTCTGTGCAAAAATGCAACTGACTCAATTTTGCTTTGGGAAGCATGATCTGCAAAGCCTGTGTAACTTGCTTAACCCCTAAACATCAGAGCGGACATTTTCTGTGCAAAAATGCAACTGGCCAAATTTTGCTTTTGGAAGCATGATTGGCAAAGCCTGTATAACTTGCCTCGCCCCTAAACATCAGAGCGGACGTTTTCCGGAAGCAGAGAAGGGCCAGGATTTCTGGAAGACCTTCATCAAACTTTATAATCTGTATATCCGCAGGGTGGATTCTCTCAGAAACTGCAGATCTGCACTCGTCAGGAAGTTGACTTGAAGTTTCTTTGATGACAACTTTTGTAACCAAGTCCTGTACACTTCAAGTTACTGCTTTTTCTCTAGAAATCGCCTCCAAGCCAGTGTTCTTTTTTCCGGCGATTTGGTGCAAAATTGCACCAAAATTTTTGACCTAGCACCAAGCCTATAGGAAATTTTTAGTAAAGTTTTGGATGAAATTGCCAAAAAACTTCAAGTTCAAGAAAAATCTTGGATGAAATCGCCACATTGTGAATGGAAATAGAATTATCGATAAGTAGTATCACATTTTCTATCCAGTACTTGGATGAATGTTGAAACTTGGAGCACCACCGTAACATTTAATATCGCCACTTCGCCACTTCATGGAAAATGAAAAAAAAAACACTGCTCCAAGCCCCTCACTTCCGTTGTTCTGTCCGAGTGTCCGACGTTTAGGGGTTAACCCTAAAAGTTCTAATTATTCACCAGGGAAAAGTTAGAAGTTTATTTGGAGGGGCAAATTCTGGGGTGCATGGAGGATGCCTTCAGGTATGCTTCTGCAGTGAGAGGAAGAAAACGGTGGTTCATCTACACCTCTTTGAGCTCAAGAGGCAACCGGGGAGATGAGAGCTAACTGAGCTATTTCTGCAAATGCGATTGAACAAGACCACATGCAGACGTCCCCCGTCCGGGCCGATTCAGCTTTAATTAGCAACAGTGCAGTAACAGTGTAAACGTATCTCGAATTAGCCTGATCACGTACTTGCGAGAAGAAATGGAGGCGAATTAGAAACGAAAACTCCCGAAAGACATCATACGGTATAGTTGAAGAGAATCTTGAGCATGAGGATTTCAAAGACTGCTCAAAGTGAGTTCAGAAAAATCCAGCTCTGCATCACCCGATTTCAATGGCTTTAGCTGCTGGGACCCGATAATGCTGCCCATGCCACGATCCTATGCACGTACTCAATTTCAAAAAGAGGCTATCGTTCGAAAATGAAATAGAAATAGGTCAATTCGAATCGATAACAATCGCCATTTGAGCTCGATGAAAATCAGTGATTTAAAAGCAGATGATGCAACATCAGTCGAGATTGGATGTCAAAAAAGGAAAGACTTCAGCTTCCCAAGCCTTCCGTATAAAGAGCAACAATGCAAAAGGATCAACCCTCAAATCCAGAACAAAGCTGAAGAAAACCAGCATGTTGCAATCAGAAAACCAAGTATATCCCGATATACGGAATACAATTCTGTATAGGTAAAAACCGGTACAAGTGGGCAGAAAGCTAACACTAGGCCATCTCCCACAAAATTAGGTTAACCCTACATTTACTCGTCCGACTCCTCAACCTCACCGGCAGCACCAGACCGGTTGTGCTTCTTCGCATACCTCTGGTTCCTCAAGAACTTGGGGTCCATCTGCGATACCACGCCATGTTTTCTCAGAACAATGCAGCCACTAACCTGACTACAGCTATCATTTAAAAAGGAAAGAAACCGTAAACAAAAATCGGACATATAACAGGAAAGCGTAGGCACCGTGGCACTCCAAGACAGGGCTCAAAAAAGGGTTAAATACAGAGCATTAATACTTACCCCCTTCCTTGAGGTGTATTTGTGCTTCTTCACCTTCTTGATACCATTCTTGTGGTTCTTGTAGGACTGGTTGTGAGCGGTATGATTCTTGGACTTAGCCATCTTACCTGCTTTTCCGAACAAATGCGAGGTTAATCCACAGAAAATCACGGCAACAGTAATCTCAAACCTAAACAACCCCTTCTCAACAGTTTCGCATGATACTAACCCTCCAAACCGAAAACCAAAACCAAAAAACCCTAGCAAAAAACGAAACCCTAAGAGCATTGGCGCATCTGCAAGAAAATGGTACCAGGAAAGACCAACAAACACCCGAAGAAATATACAAGGAGCTGAGGAATGAAATTGCCACGGGAAAGGTGAGGAGTGGCCAGACAGGGCACCTGATGGAAAGCTGCAGGCGCTCCGGCAGGCGCACGAGTAGGCGAGGAAGGGAAAGAGAGTCTCGACGTCGGCCCCCTAACCCTAAGAAGTCCCCCGTGGATGGGCTCCGGATGGCATGATGTGGGATGGTGTGGGATGGGATGGGTGTCATTCGCGGTCTTAGCATGCACAACTGTATCTTATTACCGTGCTCTGTGGACTTTCGTCGTTGAAAAAAATTCGGTTGCTCGATATGGGGTAGGGCCACCCATAACCAACTGAATAAGCAATTCCGAGACATGTTTTGGAGTAGTGCAAGGAAAGCAAATATTTTTAGAGGTGCATTAATAGAAATGATGGGGATTGTAAAAAATTGGATAATTTTATTGCTTGAATTGAAATTATTATAAATTTTGAAAGATCAAAGTTGGTATAGACCCATATTCAATGTATAGAGTCTTTTAATTCTAATCATTTAAAAAACTACCTCTTGATTGCTTTGGTACTCCAAACCAAGCACATGTGTCAAGACAAAAATGGTGGAATTGATGATCAAAAAACAATAACTAATGGTTGGAAATGCGTACCAAGCTCTCCTCCATTTGAGACATCCCATTGAATGACAAAGGGACAATGGTTGGTATTAGGTGGTTCTACCTTAAGCTTAACCCTTAAGCTCCAACATCCAATTTCTGTATGATGAACAAATTCATATTCATGTTTCTTGTTTGTTATTGCTTAGATGAAAGCCATCATAATTTATGGAGATACTTTGTTAAGTTCATGTCCTATCTATTAGTTGGATTTGGTGTTACTAGAGGACATGTTTTTCTAAAATTACAAATATAGAAGTATGTCAAGTGGTTTACCATGCCAAAATTGCATTAATTCTACTTCAAAATTGGATTTGCAAAATTGAGGATATAGATATAAAGATCACAAAAATTTCAAAAATTCATCATACCAAGAGGACCTCCTTTTAAATCCATTCTAACAAGTTTTACTCCAAAAATGACAATATTTTGCTTGTAATCAAATTTTGAAGGAATTTAAAAAAACTCTTTTTAAAATTCATAAATATTTATTGGTGATAGAAATGGTGAATCTAACCATATGAATGGAATCTAAAATTCAAAACCTACAACTTTCATTTGTATATTAATTCCAAAATATTCTTCCAAATAATACTCTTTATGATGATTTTTTCCAAATTATCAATTCTGAAGAAGACTTTGGACATTTAGAGGTTAAACAATGGGTCAGTCACTATAGAAATCATCTGTTTCGGTACAATGTAAATTGTTAGTTCAAAAAAATACTAAAGCACTTGTTGGAAGTCAAGCTATTGTAGAAGACCTTCCTTTTCATGCAAATTTGGAGGATGAATAGTTGCACTTTTGTCTTACATGGAGAGATTCTTTGTCATTCATCGGCCAAAAATCATCCTCCATGGCGTTTATGGATTAAGATAGATTGCTCAATATAGATTTCAATCTTTTGGGATATCATTATATTGTATTTATTAGCCTTAAATTTTTGTACAATAGCTTTCAAATTTGCCCATTGTTCCAAAGAAGGTGGAAGCTCATCATTAATTGGTTGTTTATAACAAGATTTGTGATACCAATTATAGAAGAAAGATTTTTAAATCTTGTTTTGGGTTATTCTAATAAGAATCAAAATATCATTGAATCCTTAAACTCTACAACGTTTATATTTTTAAAGCTCCAAAGTCTATATTCTACACAATGATCTAAGTGTTTTAAAAAAAGGTTTTGTCCAAATAACTTCTACTTCATTCCAAGTGATGTTTGAATAATTTAGAGACAACTGGTTGTTTTACAACCAATTTGATGAAATCAAAATTAATCTAATATTTTGAATGCAAAATGTGTAATGGTTTCATCCACATTGTTGTTTTATCTGTTTGCTCTTACTAAATCCTAATGACATCCATATAGCTCTTCACTAAAACCCTGTAGTTTAATGAAACTTTCTTGGTTTTATTGTGTGACAACGGGATTCATTCTTACTATTTATATACATGTATAAAGATATTAATAAATAAAAAAATCCAATTTAAAAAAAAATTAGCCATTGAAGGGTTCAAAGATGAACTTTTTAATGACTAATTTGATGAAATTGACATAAATAACAGAATAAGTGATATTAGGGAGTCCTCATTTCCCAAACTTATTAAAAAAATACATATGAAAGAAGATGAGTGAATAATTCTTACCGCAATCCATTCCTTGGAGATGTGTAAGACCTTACCAACTCACTTAAGTCGTTGTAGATATTGTGACTCCCCTATTGTATTTCTACAAAGATATTAGAAAAGAATGTAAAAAAACCCAGAAAAGATTTAAGCTTAGGCGTTAAAAGTGTTAAGGGTTAACTGTGATTCCCCCTTCAGTATTGTACGCGTATGCAATTAACAACCGGATGACGACTTGGTAACCGGATCAACCGGTCTCCGTCTCTCTCGCCACTAACCTCCGAACCTTTCCTCACATTTTGTGCTCCGACGTCGCCACTCTGCCACTGCTGCCGCTTGTTTCTCGAATCGTAGAATCGGCAACGAACCTCGTCGGGTTCGTCCGCGGACTCTTACGCTTGTTGTTGTGGAACTTCGGACGAAACACTACGATCTTGTGCTTCGGATTGTCCCAGTCGGAACCCTAAGAATTTCACTTAGGACCGCGATTGGAGATCTGGCGGGCTCGCTTTGGTGTTGAGGCTTCTGTATTTTTAAAGATGGCGAGTCTCAGCCGTTGTAGCGGCGTTTTCTTCTTGTCTCTGCTGCTCCTGCAACTGATTGCCGTTTCAGGCTTACAGGTATAACCTCTTACGAATTTCACGGAGAAAATGGATGTCGTGTCTTACGGGGTAGCTTACTAGAGATGATTTAACAATAGATTCTTCGAAGATAAGTGAGGATTTCTGAATTAGCCGCTTTCTGGCTCTTTGGAATTGGTATTTGTATGAGATTTATTCCTTTTAGTTGGAAGAAGCGTGTGACTGTGTTTTTCGAGGAATCAATGATGACGTCGAATTTATTCTAGTTTGAGTGATTTTGAAACTCTTACATCTTTTTAAGTCGATGTTTATGTCACGTATTTTCCTGTTTTAGAAAAGTAAGATTTAGCTTGTGGTCAATGAATTATTTGCCTGCAGGGAGTTTAGGGTTGGGTTTTGAATCTAATTGAGATGATATCAGTAGTGATGAATGTTTTTTGGCATAAAATGAGACGATTTGGTGTCGATGTTTATTTAGCAGCTATGATGGAACCTTGGGCCGTTTTAGCTGCCTTGAAATGCTTAATGTCGAGCTTTCGTATTGGTATATTACATGTTTCTATGGTGACGCAAGTTCATTTCACGATATTTTTCTACCAAAGTAGTGGAACTTACATGAGGATTTTTGTTGGAATCTTCAGGCGGATGGTTCAGTCATCTTTGTGGACAGCAGTATCAGTCCAGAGCATCTAAGAAAAACACCTTCTGTTGAAAGAGAGGTATTTAATCATATGCATATCGTATGTGGAGAAAAAGCGAGGCGTTGACTTGAAATACTTCTATCAGGAACTTGTGGATTATTGTTGTGCAAAAGAATTGAGCTTCTCTGTTTATGAGAATGCATGCAGCTTGATAAGAAAATGTTTTTGGAAGTTAATGATTTGAATCTGGTCAGATTTTGTGGAACAGAAGATATCATTCTCTATTACTTACAAGACGATGAGAATCCTTAGTTGGCTTACTACTGTGCTCCAGAGCTGTTTCTCAATGCTTTTTTATCATTTTCTGCAGTTAGCTTGGTTCTTAAGCAAGTATCTGGAGTTTATGCAGGTGTTCTCATTCGACGATGTCGCAACCTCATTGGAAGTGCTTCTTGGAGTAGTTCCAGATCTTCGGGTTGATGAAAACGTTGCCGCCAAGGTTTGTTCTCGTAGTAGCTTGTATGTGAATTACTCTATGAGCATTTGTGAGCTCTGCTATCAGTGACGTAATATTCGTCTAGACTAGGATTTAGGGTTTAAAAAATATTTTGATTTTTCCCCAAGGTATTATTGTTAAGTAGGAAAATATTACTTTGTTGGCGTCCATTGGAATCACAAGTTTAACAAGGTGGTTTTCATGGCAGCTCGACTCTGTGGTTTCGCCTAGCCCATTTCATCGGCCGCGAGCTGTTCTTTCACTCAATATTGGCGGAGTTGAGTCTGGTTAGAGCCGCACATTTGTGTCTGAGATATATTTTGGGATTTTTTTTGTTTTCCTAATTTTATGAGCAATTTATAATTTGAAGTTTTTGTTCTGAACAGATGTTATAAGCAACGGAGAAACTCTGGATTTGCTTGGCGTTAAATCGTATCAACAACATACTTTGGGGGCAGAAGTTTCTCACTTTCACCAAATCTCTGGTATCTTTTTGCTCCTCAAACTTGTATTCTGGTTTCGTTCTATTCATTGTCTGTTCCTCCTAGCATTGTTATTGGTTATATTTTTGTCATTGTTTTTACATTTTGTGAGGCACCTGTTCTTGTGCTTTAGGCATTGCGTCCTTGTATTGAGCCATGTGAGTTTTCTTATGGGTTTTCTTTAAATGGAAATTGGATTGTTTTTTGTCAGGCGATGATGTGAATCTTCACTTATTGACCAACTTGGATGCTGTGGATTTACATGCTAAGGACACCAAGCAAGACTTGGTATGTTTCACGTATTCTTCTTCTCCTCTTAATACTAGCATTTCTTATAATTGGAGTTTAAGGGATTTGATCATGTTATTCTACCATCTATCTTGAAAACTGGAGCACGCGCTTTGTGTATCAAATCAGCAGTGAGTTTAGATTCGATAATTATTAATGTATTTACTTCGAATTTTCTGGGTCTTTCAGGCGCTTATATTTAAGTCCTACAACTTGGATGGGGACTCTGATACAGTGACTACGAAATCATGGGATCTGAGCAATGGCGAATCTTTCTCTCTGGATTTGTCGAAGGTAAGTTAGTTTTACTTTTTAAGCTTGAGAGACCTGGTTAGATTATGTCCCTTGCAAATGTTTGATTGTTTTTGTGATCTTCATATCTATTTCATCATCAATGTGGGCTCTCTTTGTGCACCCCAGTTATCTTGGAGTTAATCGAGGGTTTTCGTGGAGGCATTGAAAGTAATATTTTGTGTGCAGAATGCTGACCACCTTTTCTTTAAAGAGTTGATGGGTATATTCATAAACATGAAGCGGGCAATTGCATCACAGCACGCTGGAGATCTTGAGTCGCCAGCAGACCTCTATTTCGGCACTTTTAACGGGATTGAGGTTCGCTTTTTTGACGTCAATATAAAAAGCAGTACATTGGAGCTGATTTTTAGTAAATGTTTCTGGTATCTGTGGGTTTGTACTGATTGAAATTATTTGTTGTTTTCCACTTCAAATATCTGCTACCTAGTTTTATACCTAGCTCTTGTTTATAATAAAATTGAAAATAATACATGTTGATGTTTTCCTAGAATGTGCAAAGGAGTCGCAGCATGGCTGGAGATTTCTCGCTGAACTGATGACCTTTGTGATTCTCAGGAGTTGCGGAAGGTTTATGGAAGTGGACAGCAGACTCAGCTTGCTTCCAAGTTTGTGCTATATTCAATTAACCAGGCCCTAGAGTATATGCAGACGAATTACAATGGTGAGATTTTTTGCAGTTTTTGACCATGCAAAAAACCAGCTGATATTGGGTTTGAATGTGTGTATGCCTGTGGGAATGATTTTGTCATTACACATGGGACATGTGGCTGTTGGAGGCAGCCATTGCTATATGTTTTTAATTTCATTTGTACTAGCATTAAAAATCTGGTGTAGGTGGTGAGCACTTGATTTAGGAAGTATTTTCTGTGGGAATACTTTCTATTAGTCTTGGAGTTAAGAAGATCTGTTTTTTGTAGTACTGTTTTAGCTCCTTCGGAAATTGAACCTATATTTACATAATTTTGTATCGTTGAGAATCTTGATATTAAAGTTCAGATCACTGCAATCTTGATTTCTTCTCAGAATTGCATATTAATTAGTTGTGGCTTGTACAAGATTACGGGCACTTTCATGTATCGCTAGACCGCCAACTCATATCGATCCAATGGCCAGACTGATATCAGTCTGACCACTCTCATCAGATTGATATCAGTCGTGTGGTCTGGCAGTACATGGACAGTGCCCCTCCATTTTTCTTCAGTCCAGTTCAGCTTTATCTTGAATCTATCTGCTTAAGTTCTCAGTTTGGGCTCTTGACTCTGTTCTGACAGAAAAACTCGTCGGTGTCTTCACCTTCACTAAGGATGACAATGATTTTGAGATCACGACCCGCAAAAGGCAAGTGCGTATCTTGCAAACTGCAGCTGCAGCTCCAGCAGCTGGAAATGAGACCGATCCTGACCAGAGGGTCTTGAAATTGGGAAACCAAGCTGTTGTCTTCTTTACTGTAATTATTTTGATCGTGGCTCTTCTCCTCTCGGTATGTTTCGCCTCTGCATTCGTATCTGTGCAACTTTCCATAATATCTATGTTTATTGAAGGCGCTTTTGTGAACATTTACTAACATGACGTTTATATCCTCAGTTAGCTTCCTCAAATTTTCGTTTCGTGGACTGACTTATTGATGGACCCAATTTAACTTTCTTTGTAACATTATATCAATTGAAATGAGGTTAAGTTACGTGTAATTTCTAAATCTAAAGTCTTGAGCAGAATTCATGGGCAAGCTAGCTTCTCATGGAAGCCGTTGCAAATTCTAAGCAATATGTATGTTGGTGCTGCAGACTTGCTGCATGTTTACAATGCCTTTGACGAGGGACTCGCTGCTCTATTCCGGATTGAAATTGGATTAGTTAGAAACTTCTCTTTCAGACTTTCCACAAGGTTTTATCTTCCTTCAATGATGTGATAGCTATTTATATATTTTAAGTGGCGAATTGCATGATGTATTCGGGAAAGAGTATTGGAGTATCAAGGCAGAAATTCATTACTCCTTATCTTGTAGTATTACTCCTCTTTCTTTTTCTTTTCTATTCGTCTTGTAGGTTGTGACGTTGGGCTTCAGTTCTGTACTACCAAATTTCTGGTGGAAAAAGTATGTACTTCTCTAGACCAGTGTGATTACTGGTTTTGCGTTAATCAATATCAGATGATTTGGAATGATATAATGGACTGACTGAGGTCACTTGCAAAACAATCAACTACAGTAGACATGTTGCTTAGGGCTAGGATTTTGGTGGACATGATATGCGGATAAGAACCCTTGGAATGAAGCCTGGGGTAAAAAGTGTTCTTGTATGGTCAAACACCCTTATTACATATTGAAATATGGATGGTTCAATACGGATGGTTTTCATCCATTTTTTTGTGTGCAACTTCATTAATGCTATGTCTACATCATTGAGTTATAGTCAAGTCATATTGTTATTTGATTTTATATGGGGTAGTTTATCCAAAAAATAGTATCCCTATGTACTATATTTCAATACTTTGAGCTTGTCAATATAGGTACTTGAAAATTTATGGTTCATTCATGCACAAGATATGAATGAACTATAATTTTTCAAGTACCTACATTGACAAGCACTTTGAAAAATTCATCATCTTTATTTTGTTCCCAAAGTGCAGGCACAAAGAGTATTTTAAATCCTCCTTTATTTTCAACAACTTCCAATAAGATGTTATACAAACTTAGACAATTTTAAACTTTGTAATAACCATGTTCAAGCAATTAAATTTTTTTTGTAGATTTGTTGCCCCAAACCAACTTTGTCCAAACATCCACAACAAGGATATTGGAACTGTAAGTTTTTTAGGGGAAGCATTTTGCCTATCAAGACAAGAGATTTGTCAATAGTAAAGGATACCTTTAAGGATGTCCTACCTTACATATACTATTATCAAAATTGAGGATACTCCACCAAATTCTATTCTTTTTTTAGATTAAAATCTTGGAATCTTTGTTGTTGTATGAATCTTGAGATCTTTGTTTTTGTAGTAAAATTAGAGATTAACACTTAGAGTGTAATTCTACTAGTCCTTAAATCTTGTGTGTCTATCTACTTCTGGTAACAGGCGTCCATTGTTGCAAGAAAACTTATGTGCCATCCATTTGGATAAAATAGTTAAATAATTATAACATGTATCATCTACTAAATTTGTATTTTATTCATTCAACTGTGATGATATCATGTACATCTCAACAATTGTCATTCATTGTTTGGTGACCAAAATTCATTCCTTAGACCCGAAAAATAATTTTCGAAAAAAAGAACTCCTAAAATTTCGCCTTTCTGCGAATTTGGGCCGGTAGAAAACCCACTGCTGGTGATGGTCTCCACCCTAATTACAAACGCTACTGAACCATCGCCGTGGAGACTGTATTCCACGACGTAACTGCCGTGCCCTAATTGTGTCGTCCTCCTGGCAGCAGCCCTAAGAGCCGCGCGACCTCTACTTTCTCCCTCTTTCGCATTTTGCACCTTCGCCTTTGCTCCGCGTCGTGCGTCTTCCGCCTCGCTCGCTTGCTCTTCCACCTCGCAGCCCGAGCGCCATGGCGGAGCAGGTGCTCGTCGCCATCTTGCACCATGATCTCTCGCTTTCCGCCTTTTATTTTCTATCACAAATCATGGTGGTTTGTAATTCGCAGTTTAGGGTTTGGTCAGTGGTGCTCGTTATTGACTGTGGTTTCGTTTGGGGTTGTAATGCTGGTTGCAGACTGAGAAGTCGTTTTTGAAGCAGCCGAAGGTCTTCCTCAGGTACGATTTCCAGCGCCTCTGCTTTGTGGAAGAGGGTTGTTGGATTTGAGGTTAGGTTATGCTTTTATAATTAGTCTCGAAAGGACCAAGGATTTGTATGTACTTGTAATTTTCTTGTGGTAGGAGGGACTCATCATAATGAAAAATGATAGAATGTAGATTGAGAAAAGAGTATTGTGTTTTTTTCGATCTCTTTTTTATATTAGTGCTCGTCGTATTGTGCGACTATTATGTAGAAAGTAGGAAAATTCATTTAGATTAGAGACTCGGCGTTGATTGTTTATTTTTGGATTTTCTACAGCACTAAGGTCTCAGCCAGGGGAAAGGCACCGGGGAAGGCTGGTACGCGGTTCTGGAAGAATGTAGGTCTTGGCTTCAAGACTCCCCGTGAAGCTATTGAAGGTATGAATTCTTCTTGGCTTTGTTGCCTGCCCTTAGTTTCTACTTTATTTGGAAGTATTCGGTGTTTTAGGCATAATTTGGTTATTTTCTAGTTGAAAAGCGTTTTAGAATTTCAATTCTGTCATTACACTGTGAAGTGCATTATATATCCTCTGTACTGTGACCTAAGAAGCTTGAAGTTTTAGACCCGACTTTTGGTCGTCCTTTTTTTAATGGGGGGACTGGGCGGAGTGATTTAAAGTAGACACCCTAGTGTGTATTTTATGAAGAGAATGTACCATGCAGTACATTTCAGGGGTGTTGTTCTCTGAGCAGCACTCGCCCCGGGGGAGTCGCGGTGAACTCCCCCTAATGTCTGGGTATGCCATGAGTAGGCACAACTACCCGGCTTGTATGTAGTCTAAATTATTTAGACAGGGGAATCGTTGTACTTAGTCCCGAAGTCCTACCCCATAAGTTGGGGTGAGATAGTCAAACAGGGTGTTGTTTCCTTTCTCTTCGTGATCGTTTTATAAAGCGAGCTTTTACCTACAGGTACCTACATTGACAAGAAGTGCCCATTCACCGGAGATGTCTCCATCCGAGGACGTATCCTCACTGGAACCGTGAACTGCACCAAAATGACCCGGACCATCACTATCCGGCGGGATTACCTTCACTTCGTGAGGAAGTACCAGAGGTGAGTGTATTTAGAAACGATAGTGTTAATTGAGTCTTTGTGTATTTTTGCACTGATCTTGTCCATTCGAATATGGGATATGATTTTAGGAGTTCCTGGTAGTTTTAATTATAAATCTGGTTCTCTTTGGTTATTAAATCTAACTTCTTTTCAGGTACGAGAAGAGGCACTCAAATTTGGCTGCCCACGTCTCCCCCGCTTTCCGTGTGAAGGAGGGCGACAAGGTCATCGTCGGCCAATGCAGGTTAGTTCACATATCTGATTGTGGATAACGTTGTTGGGTTTACAAGAGTATGGCTTTACTTTCAATGGGTTTAGATTTTTTTTTTGTTCTTTAGAAATTCAAGGGAAGATTAGTATCAAATGTTTGTTTGTGCTGTGCTAATGAATTTTTCGATTGTCCTCAGGCCACTCTCGAAGACTGTGAGATTCAACGTGCTCAAGGTGATCCCCATGGGCGCTTCAGACGGAGGAAACAAGAAGGTGTTCACAGCCGTATAAATCAACGTAGATTATTTGTACGCACGAGTTGGCTGGTTGGGAGTTTTGCCATCCTCTCAATCCTGAAATGTGAAACTTGCTTTCGTATGTATGAGCTTGTGTTGCGTGCCAGTGTCACATCCCAATTACACTGGGCGACTTGAAATCTCATCTCTTGTCATCGTTCCATGATTCTGTAATCCACAATCTGTCGTCTGAACTGAACAAACCCAGTTTGAATTCTAGTTGTATTTCAAGACCATAGGTGCTTGAGTTTCGGTATTTGTTCCCTGTCTTTTGAGTTGTGCCAGATATGTGCTCTGCATCTGAAATTTATTAAATTGTCAAGCTACCGGTAGTACCAGTTACTACCGATTCTTAATGACGTCACACTAAGGTCGTTCAGACATCGTGCCCATGTTTCAGGTATAAGTTGTCACGATGGGTTACTGGCCTTCGAATCTTCGATCTAGCCCTTAGCAAATGTACCTGGGATATTGGATTCTTTAAAAATGCTGGTCATGTTTTAAAGTGGGGATGGTAATAGAGCAATTTCAGAGACAAAAAGTATTAACTTCAGAATTTTGTAACTCCATCTTAGATGGTTATCCATCACAAAAGGGTATAATTCTCCAAAATTGGCTTCCCTCATATTAATTTTGTAGGGTCACGTGATTGCCTTTCCAAAAGATTTTTCCATGCCAAGCCTCCCAATTTATGTGCATGACAATTCCGTTTCCAATGAATTCCAACATTTTGTCTAGACATTGATGGGATCGTAGAAGGATGTCAATGTCACCATTATGGAATTGAAGAATGCTTTCAATGCCACTACTTATAGAACTTGGTAACATCTTGAAATATTTCGTAAATATCTTGGATATTCTTCCTTTGAAGCTTTTTAAAGAAAGAAACATGTACAATATTTCAACAAAAAATTAAATATCATTCCAATGAAATAAAAGTGATTGTAGAATTTAGTTCATTTATCCCCTAAAGGACCAAGCTGAATTTTTTGGCAACATAGTGATTTGGGGCAGCTCACCACGGATGGAGAATTTATTATTTTTCTTTGAAATTTTCGCAAAACATGTGCTCGAGGAGTAGCTTTTCAGTCCAACAATTTTCATAACTTTTGACTACTCAATTAAAAAGTTATTGCATAAAATGTAGTTTTCTTTGAACTCTGGGCAACCCAGACAATACCAAAAGCTTCTTTAAAAATCACTTTTTTTTAGAATTGAAATTTGAAATTGGTTCTTTAGATTTATATGTACATGGGGAGCTTTGAATCATTCCATTCTAATTTGTAAGATGGAAGTTATGAGGTTTTTAAGTTTGGGGATAGATATGTAAACTTTGAAAACCATACCTACCTGCAAACTTAAAAACCTCATAACTTCCATCTTACAGATTAGAATGGAATGATTCAAAGCTCTCCATGTACATATAAATCTAAAGAACCAATTTCAAATTTCAATTCTAAAAAAAAGTGATCTACATAAGAAAGACTTGGAATTCAATAAATTCAATGAAAAGTTCCATGTCTTTTGGTTGTTGACCTAATTACTTTCAAAATGCTATAGAAAATTCAATTTTAAGAGTATTTTAAATTTGTAAAGTGAATAGTAAACTAGATTTTTTGTGCTTCATTTTCTTTCATTAGTTAATGTCAAAAACAAAAGAAATAATCTTCAACCCTAAAATACGGTCTAAAGTAGAGGGGACATGTAATTTGGAACAAATGAAAAAAGAAAAAGGGACTATGGTAGTATTAAGGGATGGAGGGAGTAGAGGTTTAGCTCCCACTTTTACAAAAGCATAGGACCAAACACATTTTAGGACATCAATTAAGTGGTGCAACAAAAATTTGGTCCTCTCTTTTGCAAAAGTGGGAGCTATACCTCTATTCTAGAAGAAGACAATCCAATGAATGTGATTAGATTGCATGCCATGTTGCCCCTAAAGCCCCAATAGTGTTTTCTATCAAAACTATTCAAAACTACCACTTTTGTTGCATTCACCCAAGGAAACCAAATTTTTTTTCCGACTCTAACCATAGGACCTTGTATTTAACTTGTTTGAGATCATGTAGTAAAAATTTCATCAAATTTGACTGTACGGATTGGAAGATATTAGCATTCAAAGTTGGACAAAAAGTTTTTTTTCAAGAAGATGCTTAGATTGCCCTCAAAACAAGATTGCCCATAATTTTCTCATCCCTAGTCCAAATAGAATGAGTATAAGCTTCACATGTAGACAAACTATAATATTTTAGAAAAAATATTTATTAATTATTTTGACTTTTTGTGATTTTTTTTTGCATTGCCCACCGACCTTTGTTTGTGGCTTCTTCTGCCATAACCATTGGTTCCGGGCACCAGTTGAAACCAAAAATTATATATCTATAAAGCTCTCGACAAATTATACAATCTCAAAAGAATTCAAAAAGATGCACTAAAAATTGACACAATAGGAACCTACCCAGACCCAAATTGTCCCCCAAGGGGACAAATGGTCCTTTAGGGGGTTGATTAAATCAGTTTGTTTAAAAATTCAAATGCAATTTATGATTTGGACCAAAGAGTAGATGACATATAAGATTTTTAGGATAACTCTAATGGAGCATGAAACTCAATAGTCTTGAATAATTGAGATTTGGTTCACAATAGGATGAATTGGTGGTGTGGCCACAATCAAAGCTTTTATTTTGAAGCAATGATTAGAATTTGTTCTACGAAATATTGCAATAAGTTTAGGATATAGCATGATTATCACGAATGCATTTAATTTTGATTTTATGGAGTTTGATGACTCTTGTGGGCTATTTGAACAACACTCTTCAAAAATTCATAACAAATTTATAGTTTGTTGAAAAAATAAAATTTCAATTGCTATAACTTTCTCTTGGATAAGTTGGATTTGTCTATTTGTGCGAAATAAAATAAAACTTTGCATCCATCCCACTAAGGCAATACAGCCGCAGGTATCTAACAGGTTATCTAAGCCAGCTAGTCCAACATTGCTGCAACCACCTTGCATCACGAAAAGGAGCCTACCTTTTTCAATATCCCTGCAATACTGCATTAGTACCCATGGAGAGGCTTAACAGTAGAGTACTTAATTAATATTCTTGTAGTACTGCAATTTAGCAATATTTAGTATATACAAATGTTGTATTGCACTTAATTTAAAAACTTAGTACTTTATTAATACAATTGTCATTGTGATATAGTACATTATTAATACTAAAATGCAGTATTGACATTATGTAATAACTTTATTGTAAGTATATAAATTTTTTGTATATATAAGACATTGTAAGAGGATTAAAAATATATTTATTTATTATACAAAGTAATGAAGATTGTTTTAATGATAGCAAAATGCATTATTGTACATTTATTGTGCAATTCACTTATTTAAAATACATTCAATTGTAGTATTGCAACAATAACATAATTTTATTGGCAAGATGTTGTATTTGTAACTAACTTTTATGCAAAATCAATGTAGGAACAATTGTATAACAATACTAATGAAATATTGCAACAATACAAACTTTCTATTTCATTATCATTTTTTTATGTTTTTTTTCTATTATTAGAAATTCAATAAATTGTATCATGTAATATATACGACACATATAAAATGCATTCACCATAAAAAAAGATGTAATGAGACATGAAAATTAAATTTTCATATTAAAAGAACAATATTTACAAATACTTGCATCTTCTAACCCTACAACCGTTTTTAAATGTAACTACTCCAACTCTTCAAAATATAACCATTGATCCAATCTACAAATAACAGAACTTGAGGTTCACTACGATATGGTCTCTGTGGTGTCAAAAAGTCAAGCAATCATAGTAAACCTTACTATTGATACCTGCAACAAGCATACCAACTTCAACTTCATTAGTGGACACAAATATGGAACTTTTCAAAATGTCGTGATACTTAAAAATAACCAAATAATGAAAACACCAAGACCGCCATAAACCAAAAAAATATGATTTGTAACATCATAGGTTGGATGAAATATAAAAATGTAGTTTCTGTACTTGTGCCATCAGAAACAATTATGTGAACATCTTTCCTTATAACACAAGTAATGATAACAAAAACAATTGCATGGTGATATGAACCTGCATCAATGAAAGGTATTCTTATCTTAAACATAATTGAAGCCAAAACTAGGACCATCTACAACCTACCTAGGAACATGATAAACAAACATCAAGTTTCATAGAAATAGGGTTTACCTAAATTCATTCCTCTGAGGAAGATGTGGATCCTAGATCCGTCCCTAACACGTCATACAACGCATCACCAATGTTTTCAACCACATGTATGACATTTATCCTCATGATTGAGTCACATCTCTCCAGTATAAATGTTTTGTAGCCTTTTATACCTGCTTTGTGAAATCTAAGTTCCGAATCCTTCATGTTCCTATTTCCGTCCATAGCCAAACTCAACTAAAAATGCCAATAACATAAATTAAAATATAACCAATGTAATGACATAAAATTGAAAATTAAAATTGCAATTAAAGAAAACAAGTGATAAAACTTACCACATAAGCAAACCATGCCAATTGGTTGGGAAGCATTGAGATGGGGTTCCTTGTGGAGTAGTTCTTCCCACTTATAATGCATGCAATTGCACCAAAGAAGGCATTTGATCCAAATGGATCTTCATCTTTCCATCGCCAATTGTTGGAACGATGCAATATAAGAAGGCTCGTTTTCCAGGTTTCTATGTCTTATTCGTTTCCATTAACAGATTTTGGCACACCCAAGAGTTGCCACAATTCTAACCGTGCTAAAGAGGCAAATCTACCACGTCTATTAATAATAGCCTTTTTCACTTTTGTTTTTAAACCCTCCTCCCAAGCCCTCTCGAATGCAGACCGTTTGTAAATGTCCTCCTCTCCAACATTAAATACAACCAATATTTCTTGTTTCATATGTTCTTCATGAGGAAACATTCTACTTCTACTTGCATCTACTCCCAACATTAATTTCTTTGAAATTCTCTTCATATGAGGTTTCACAAGCTTCCATTTAGCTACATCTGGTGTTCGAGTTTCATTCAGTTGATTGTTTAGTAAACCTTGTAATATACAATTATTTGCTCTCAGATCATTAATTTGAGCATCCATACCTCTTATTACCCATTTTAGTGTGTTTATCTGACTATCAAATACCATGGCATGTGATTGCGGTGGTCGTCTACCGTCATTTTGAAGAGAAGAAGAAGGCACAGAAGGATTATGTGCATTTGGAACGGAAGAGCTTTGAGTAGGGTTTTGAACAGAAGAACTTGGAACAAAACCTGGTTGTTCAAATGGAGAGGCTCTTGGCAACCTTGGCAACCTTGAAGCACTAGGAGGTTGATAATCACCACGGCATGCACTTGCCTCTTCATCTCTTGTCTCAAAAATGGCCATCTCTCCAACTCCTTAGCTCTTGCCTTGCCAACCCAACTCTTCAAGGTCTTTTGGTAACAACCAATTATCAAAACTTCCTTCAACTTCTGCACTTCCAAGTCAACCCTCACTTAATCACCTCCTACAGAGAAAAGCATAAAATGTTTCTCATTCTCTCTTTTGTTTAAGATTAATTATAATACTAATAATTTATTTCAATGGTGCTCAAATATTGATGTACAAACAAGATTGAAAGCCATGCATTGGGTGACTGAGTAGACTTATCTTCGGGACCACCAAGCTTGGTGACAAAATCCTCAAACTTGACGTGCAGCTCTGGAGTTTAGTAGACAAAGACTTATTGAGCAACAGTTAGAGCTTCTACATACAAATTCCACTCATAGAATTAAAAATATAAGGACTAGCTTGCCCATTCCAATCATACATGTCACACAAGGAAGCTTCACACTCACAACATACTCTACAGATACAAGATAGAAGCAACATTATATTGGATTAGCAAAAATTTGTTCGTGGATAACCTAAGTCAAAACAATACACTAATTTTATTGTAGTATATGTGCACTCGTTGCTGGAAAGAACACCCTCTTAGACAGACATAATCCTATACAAAGTGAAATCAACTTGTTTAGTTGAAGTTGACTTGGAGCTGAGCAACTCAACTCTGAAATGAAGACGTTTGACCATAAACCTCACTTTGAAGAACCTGATGCAAACAAGTAGCTAAGCTTTCTGATTGCTTAGTTTGTTGAAGGGCTTGCGCATTGAAATATACATCCAATCCCCCTCCCTTGTATCCTTACTAACTAATTCTATGCCACCATTTTTACTCAACAAGCGCAGTTTCAATCAAAGCCTAATGCAAAGCTTGACTTCCAGTGCTGAAACTTCATCAAATTCACAAACTCGCAAATCAAAATTCGAAGTGTGGGTACCATGTCTCTCTACAATTCTAAAGAATTGGGTACTACAATATTGTACTGGTCTCATTGGACGGTCTGAGTTTAAGATAATGCGGTGGGGTTAGGTTTAGCTCAGTCCTTTACAGAAAAGATAAGACTACTATTACGGAAGTGTTGCCACTTGTTATCCAGTACTGGAAACACCTCAATTTTACTCAGTATCCCTACAACTAACGCGCTGCTTAAGAGGGGTCCCCAGTGAAGTTAGCAGTTTCAAAAAGCTTCATTTCCTTGCTAAAAGATTGATAAATAAAATACTTTACTTTCAATCTTTAGTGATTTACTTCCAAAAATCTACAATCCCCTCCTTAGGCATCCAGAGTTAATCATCCTTTACAATTGCATTTCGATGACCCAATTGATGATGACTTAGAAATAGATTATTTTTTTCATCTTCATCAAAGTGAATCTACTTTGTCTACCTATGATTCAACTTTTAGTCTTGTTAATTGGATTAGAACTTGCAAAAAAGAAGGAGGTTTATCTAACAATGACATAGATAAACTGTTCAAACAAGTATTGTTCCACCCATCTTTTAAATTAGAAGATGTTGTAGTTAAATCACCCAATGATGTCCAAAACTACGAAAAAAATATTTACAATGAAAGAGATGGATGGAAAACAAAAGATATTGAAGGCAATGTTTTAAATTACCGAGATCCAATTATTGCTTTGGAAACATTGTTTTCATCTCCTGCTGTGGATGAAATTTTATTTTGCAACCATCAATGACATCACGAGAAGAACATTCAATAGAAAAAATCTATTCAACTCTTGCAACAAGAAATTGGTGGTGTGCAATGCAAGTAAGTTTCTTAAGTCTAAAAAGTTTGGAAAAGAACAAAGGATAAATTATACCAATTTTTATTTAAAGATTTTTCAATGTATATAATCTAGAAAATACAATCATGTTGGTTCCAAAAATTGTTTTTATAGCTTGAAATTTCATTCTACATTGCAAATTTTAAACTCATATTTGTACAGGAATATGTAAACTTCGAACATGGAGAAGGCATGGTAATAGCATCTATAATCTTATATAGTGATAAAACATCATTATCAAATAGTAGCAAAGTAAGCGGGCATCCCATTTATTTCAGCATCGCAAATATTTCTTGTGAAGATAGATATCTCCCTGAGGGACATTGCTTGCTAGCAATTCTACCTGATTTTAATGTTGTAGAATTAGAACCCTTAAAAAGATTACAAATATTTCAAAAATTTCTAGCACATGATCTAAAACCATTGAAAGATGCAAGTTTTAGGTAATTCTATTAACCATTCACTTAAAAAAAATTCCAATTTTTTTCAATTTTTTTGACATTGTTATCTAGTAAGTTAAAGTTATCATTTATTTGTTCACATACAAACATTGAAGATTTGTATGAGAACTAATGAAAAAAGAATTGACTTTTACAACACAATTGTGCATGAACTGACTATATTATATGAAGTATAATATAGTTTATTCTGAGGACATGTTAAATTTTCTCTAAGGTTGCTCTCTGTACATGAAGCTAGGATTAGAGAGTTTTGAACCAATATCACTTGTGTTTAACTGTTTGATGTTGTGATGTGCTAGTGGGATTTCTTTATGTGATCCATTCGGCAATGAACAAAAAGTGTATCCTCGATTGTATGCTTATATTTGCGATCATCCAGAAGGATGCAAGGTAAAATAATTTCTGCAAATACAGTTGCTAAGTAATCAAATGATATTGTTGTATTCATTATGTATAAAATGTTTTAAACATGTTCCTAAGTTTTTTAAACATGTGTGTACTATGAATAGGTAACTTGTACGTATGATACAAATAAATCTCGCCATCCTTGCAGTACATGCATGTATCCGATGCATTCTTTAGTATTTGTTGAAAGAGAACACAATGAATTTTTCACAGAGGCTTCTATGAAAATAATTTTTCAACAAATGTTTACACAACCACAAAGGGTGCATGCATCATTTGCAAAATCACATTCACTTCATCCGGTGGAGGTAAGCTCTTTAATGTAGTAGTAACAACTTTTGCTAAAGTTGTATAGAGTATTAATATTTCTCTATATATACATATAGTAATCGTGCTGGAAATCATAATTGTATGTCCTTTTTTCATTGAAATTCTCAACCAGTTTTTTTTTATTAAAGTACAAGTACTAGTTTCTGTTTAGTTTTTATTCAATGTGATTGTTAATCTAATACCTTTCAATATTCTGAAGGTATTGTGTTTTGTGCAATTTTCAATATGAAGATAGCACTTTAGAAAATTAAGAAAAATAATGTTTACATTGAAAAAATTTGTATATAATGTTTGTTGTTTAATAGTGTGCGCTATGGGACTTTGCTAGAGGAGATATAGAGTATGAAAATCCGTATCTTGCAATTAATGTTGACATGCTACACCAAGCTAACTTGGGCATCTTCAAAACTCTTATGGACATATTGCAAAGCATGTCTAACGAATTAACACCCTCCCCTCTTTCTGAATTGGATAGAAGGCTACTAGTAATCAAAGAGTCTGCACGATTTTTTCAATTTAGGGTGCCTGGAACAGACAAAGGTGGATACTTTACTTCCAATGCAAATTTTGCGGCATTTGAACACCATTGCGCTATGCAGGCTAGTACCACTTTTAAAATCCAACAATATGTCAATTTACTATTTTTAATTATAAAGGTAAAATTTTATATATTATATAGTAGATTTGTATAATACATAAGTGGATGATGATTGTAATGACTTACAAGTATCCTTGTTGAACATTGATCATCCGTATTGTTAGGTGGTAGTTTTTTGCATGCTGGGACTATTTCCCAACTTCTTCATTGAGGCTGTTGTAAATTTAGTTTTTACAATGGTATCAATTAGCGTGCCGATCAAAAGAATTTTCAGAGGAAACTCTAACAACAATGGATGACTACATGAAAAGGTAATTATTGTACTACTTCAGAGAATTTTTCTAAATATTTCAAGAAGTAAAACATAAGTTTATATTATAATATTATAATATTTTTAGGTGCTTTACTCAATTGCAAAATGTCAATGTAATGTTTATTTTTATGCAATAATGGCACAACAATTATACAATAGTAATATACATTCATTGCGCACTAGTCAAAAGTATGTCTGTTTTTTTATAGATGGTTACATATTTTACTTGACAAATGATGAATATGAAAAAAATATCAACTACAATGAAACAATAGTGTAAAATATCTAAATATCTAAATATAGAAAAATATATGTTTATAAATACAACAATATATGAATATTTGAATGAAGACACAATGGGGTTGAATTTGTTTAGTATGGAATTTCAATTCTAATGAATCAAGTGTTAACTTCAGGGTTGCAATGACGTTTAGAACACATTTAGGAGTTTGGCAAAATTCAAACTTCAATTTGTTTAAGGTTCATGCTATGAAACATTACTCCTCTTCAATTCGTCGTTTAGGAGCTCCTGTTGAATATAGTTCAAACATGTATGAGAATCTATATATAGCATTGGTGAAAACGGCATATAGAGGTAGCAACAAAAAATAATTTTTTGATTTTATTGTGAAATACAACAGAAGGTTGGAAGCACTACGAATGAGTGCACTAGAGAAGGATGGATATTGTCCCCCAATAGGAAAAAATACAATACTAGACATGGTATAAACAAAAGATCTTTTAAAAAAACTATCATTATTTTTTTGTCTTTAAATTCAAAACACTTATAATTTTGTAGTATTGAATTTTTTCTACTTAATTCCATATTGTTTTTCTAAACTTGTCTACAAAAATTGTTTTATGATGATGGAAAACTTTAGAAAGTGAACATCATATTTTGGTTGGCTTTCAAATTAATTTGAAAATGGAGATGTTTGATCTTGATATTGCTATTGCAAGAGAAGTGTATTTGAAAAATGGTCAATTAAAGAAGGAGCGCATTATGGCTAGAGTTTTACAACCCAATATTTTCACTGAATTGAAATTGTCTTTGGAGACGCACATGAATCAAAATAATTTGACGGAGGTGCAGGTTTGTACAATTTTTTTGTAGCTAGTTTGTTATTGTGATATGAATTTGTAATTTTAATAATTTTTTCAAAAACAATTATATCTTAATGTTTTATTATATTGGTAGGTACTATAGTCTTACCAGTCTGTAGCTCTATGCCCTAGTGGAAGTTCAAGATATGGAAACATGCCAATATTTATGCGCGCGACATCAAGCTTTCATGGTAAAGAATGGTTTGGAAGTGTCTCAATTAAGATGGAAGGCGAAGGGGAGGAAGAGAGGACATCATATGGACAACTTAGTTTTCTTTTTAAATGTTGTATGAAAGTAGGGCAACAAGAGACAAACATAACAAAAGAATTGTGTCTAGTGTGTATGTACAAAGAGCATGAAATGCATAAAACTTTGAGGTGTCTAGAATTGAAATGGGTAGAAGACGGTCCTGCATCATACAAGGTGATAGAGATAGCATCAATTTTAAAAGTTGTTCACGTTATTCTACACTTTCAGAAAGGACATATTTTTGTAAACACTTTCAAATTTTAACTAAAAATTTCAGCTTAATGTGTTGAGGAACAGTAAAACGTTATTTCATGTAAGTAAAATGATGTGCATATGTGATTTTTTTTTAACATAGCAAATGTTGCATCTAAAAGGTGAATTATAATTCTACAGTGAATTACTAAAAATCATGCTTTTCATTCTCTCTTTTGGACCGAACTTCATTGAATTTGCAAAAGTAATCTTGTATGGTACTTCTATGTTCTTCAATCCCCTCCTTAGGCATTCCGGAGTTAATCATGACAAAGTGGATGTCTTCTCTTGGACAATTACAAAATCAGATATGTTCCAACATTGTAAGTTTTGAGTCTAATATTATGCTTTATTTACTGAAATTGAAAGATTTCAATAGTTCGGTGGGAATGATTTTTTTCCCCATTAAAGTGAATGCACGGGGAGTTCACTTAGAGTGTCCATTAGAAACCACGTGCGAACAAAACTTTATACCCCCTATTTACTTTTTGAATTTTAAATAAAACAAAAAATAAAAAATATGAATATATTTTCCTACTTCAAAAGTTTATGTTTTGAATTATTGATATTTTTATTTGTTAATAATAATTAGTTACAAATTTTTGAAGTAAAAAGATACACTATAGAATTGAAAAATAACTTTCACATCCCTATATTATATAAGAAAAAATTGTCTAAAAAATGAACAAAAAATTCTTAAAAATAACTCTTTGTTGAAAGCTCATTTTGAGTTGAATATTGATTCAACGGTCATCTAAATGTGTTCTCTATAATTATTTGAGTTGAAAAACATGTCATTTTAGCTCATTTTCAACCTCTCCTACAAATCATTTCACATTTTATTTGGGTTGGAAATTTCGGCAATAGAAACCTATAGTCATTATTAAACAATGCTCAAAATTTTAGGTTGAAATTATCGTTTATTAGAAACCACTTGTTTGCACGTGGTTTGTTGTAGTAGCACAAGTGCACCCCCCGAGAGTGAATGTCATAAAGTTGTGATACTAGACACCATGTCATGCCAAACTAGCCATTTTTAAAAAATTGTTGAAAAATTCAGGTATTTCTAAAAGTATACTTGGAAGCATGTAACATGATATCATTGGAGATGGTAAGAAAAAAAAACTTTATTAGTCAAAAAGGTGCATACTAAGAGGAGTAAAAAATAAGAGTTTTATTGAGTATTATATGAAAAAACAACTCTAGTGTAGATTAAAGAAGATGTATTGTTATCGAATTGTAATTTTTTTTAGTCATTGTAAGAAGTCAAGAGAATCTTGCACTTTCTGGATGTGGTTTGAGATCTTATACAAATCCAAGTTTACATTAAAAGCAAATGTGAAGGGCAATAGTTAGCAAATCTACTACATACAATATTTTTTTCAATATGATAAATCATTGTCCTACTTATCTAATTTGGTGAAAAAGTAAGTAACATTGAATAGATTGTGGAGTTGTAGAGCAAAAGTCTACATGGTACACTATTTCCAAAACATAAAGAAAAATATGGAAGTTCAAATTTTGGATGAATACTTTTGTTTTGTGACTAAATCACATATAAAATGTATGTATCTTTTAACATACAGTGGGGTACAATATTCTGAAAATCAGCCTATTTGAGGCATGATCCATTTTTTCTTACCACAACATGAGGTTCATTTGGTATATATTGGTAAGCATAATTATCATTGCATCCTTACACAATTCAAGTGAAGCATACCAAATATCATTTCTGTAAAAGCAAATTTTTTTTAAGGATTATTTAAGTCAATTTTTATGGTTTTATTTGTTATTTTTTTGATAACAATTGATGATGGAATTCTTAAATCCGATTGCAAAGATATGTAGGGAACACCCAGATGCACACCTTTCACATTAAAAAAACAAACCCATTAGATAACAATAATCTAATCTAAATAAAGTTCAATGTGAACTATCATATGACCAATCTTAGTTAGTTACATATTTCTATATCAATTAAATAGATTTTAGTAAAGTAATTGTTCATTCATGCTGAAATGTACTATGTGAGGACAAATAGAAAAATATAATTATAATAAAGAGATATTCGTTTTAAAAGAAGTTGTAACCTTGGAGCTCAACATTGAAATCTTTGTAGAAGAAATTGTAAAACTTTTGCCAAGATGCTTGTTGAAAGGAAAATGTATATATGAATATTTCCTAGCACTACAAAAGAAAGAGGTGTATTCAATGTAGTCCTAGAAGTGTAGGCCTAATAGTAATGACCTCTTTACGAGATTTTAATAAAATTTTACAAAATAAACATGTATTTCTAGTAAAATTTTATTAAAAATCACCTGAAAAGGTCATTCCCATTAGGATTGTACTCCTAAGATTATACTAAAAACACCCTTTTTCTTATAGTGTATGTATTTGTACTATCAAATTTGATGAATGCATCACCAATTGTTTTCAATAGAACATCATGTACAATCATGAAAATTGACTTGAACAATTCATAAAAAATAAAATTTCATTTTTTTTGGAATTGAAATGCACTATGCTAAATTTGAATTGTATAAAGATGCAACAATAATTATGCTTAAACCCTAAAGGACCAAGGCCTTTTTTTGCCAAAAACATCCGAAATTTTCATTTTCATAACAAAGAGTAAAAAACTCAAAAATTGTTCTTTTGCACAACTAATTGTAGGATCTTATACCTAACTAGTATGAGAATGGGAGGAAAAAATTTCTAAAATTTTGATTGCATAAATTAAAAGAAATTTGCATTTAAATTGAAATAAACAAGTTCTTCAATGCATTACAAAATTAGCTCATTTGACTTTGAACCTTCTTGTATTAATTTTTTTGCACTACAAAGATTGAGCTGTAAATCTTTCTTGTTTAATTATTGTTGCTATTCTTTTACGTAAACTCTCAACGATAATTAAAATGCACTAATCCAATGCTGAGATTGTTGTAGGAAGCAAACTGAAGCATGTGGAATTTTATTTTTTTAGAGCTTGTAGAAACTGCATTTAGACATGAATTATAAAAGTTAAATTTCAAGAAGATGCTTTAGATGCCTCCAAAACAAGATTGTCCATATTTTTTTCATAACAAATCCGAATGGAATGGATCAAAGCTTTTCATGTAGACAAAAATATAATATATGAAAAAATCCATTTGGAAGAAAAAAAATCAAATTCTGAATTTTTTTTGTTGACCTCTGTCCCTTGTTTTGAGCTTACTCGGGCATGATTTTTGTTTGTGGATACCAATTAAAAAAAAATTATACTCCCATGAAGCTAATCAATTTTTCTGTTTCAAAAGGAGTTTCAAAAAATCATGACAAAAATTGTACTTGCTTGAAATCCCATTTGTCCCCTAAAGGAACAATGGTCCTTGAGGAGTTGACCAAATATATTAGAAAAACTCCATGCTATACATAAAAATTTGAACAACTCAAATAGGTTGGTTGTAAGATTATCGTCCCCCACTATGCATTGTTGAAGATTGTAAAATATATTGAGCACATTCCTTTGGCAGTTTCTATATTTTCTAGACATTTATACGTCAATTGTCAATATAACAATTAATTATATACAAATAATTTTCTTTATTAGTTTCAAAATAACAACAATTTTTAGTAGACCTTTGTATTTCATGTCTTTCCTTCTGAAATAGAATAGGAAGAATGAACCCATTACCTTTGGCTATTTCATTTTTGAATTGTCAATTGAAAGGTAAAATAAAGTAAAATAGAACTTCAAAAAAAAAAAAATAACCCCCTCATGCACTGATTAATAATTTTGTTTAGGATTGCCCACTTCTATCCAAATACATTGATATAGTTATTCATCTACTCACATAATGAATTGCATCCTAAATTTTTTAAATCAAGAGAGTATTGCATTATGATAAATGGTGTATTAATACAATATAAAATTTTGTACATTATTGCAGTACAGCAAGAATACATGTATAATATAATAAAAGTGTGGTATTGCAAAAAGATGGATTATATACTTTCTTGCTATATTACTTTAATAATACTAACGTAATACTGGAAAAGTATTAAGAAAAGGAGTGTTTGTTGACATTTTGCAATTGAAAAATATTTAAATAATAAGTATTGTATTTTTAAGAAACAAAGTATTAATACAATATAAACACAATATTAGAATTTAAAAAAGAAATTGTTATGGTCTTCGTATAAATGCAGTATTACATGCAGTACTGCAAGAATATTAGCTAGTATAGCCCCTTCTGCAATACTGTACTGCATCTGTATGAGTGGAGTCAGGGGGGACTTTCCTGATGGCCTCAGGCGGCCTTTCCTGATGTTGTGTCATCCAATACCTGTATCATCCAATATGTGTCATCCACCACGTGTCATCCACCATTCCATCCACCCACTCAGTGCCATCCACCATGTCCAACACAAAACCCGAAAAGCAAAGAACGAAGTCCAGAGCCTTTGCATCAGAAAAGAAGCAGAAACGACGAGGACCAACAATCCGAGATCCAGGGGCCGAAAACAAAAGCATCTGAAACGAAGGGAGCAGATTCCCAGCAAACCAGTAGTGGTCGAAAACGCCTGCCAACCCAAGCAGATAACGAAGGCGACGACAACAGTCACACGCACCGTCTCCAACAAGGATGCCCTGAATTCTCTCCACCACAATTTTACACCAATTCAATCCCAGCTCACTCCAGTTGATAATGCACACATTCGCTGCACACACCCCACCTGCACTGTATGTAGACCACAGTCCAATGTGGATGGTCACATCTGCACACTGAGCAACACCCCAATTGAGATCGCCAGTCCTTTGGGTTGCTGCGTGGATTCTTGATTTGGGAGTCGTTTCGCAATTGAGCCCTTTGGCAATTGAGATTGTGTTGCTGCGTTGGTTCTTTGTTGGGAGCTGCTTCGATTTGCGTTGTTGGATATGGCTATGGCTACTGCACTGCGTCGCCTTGCGAAGGCGCAAGGGCAGCAGCTGCTGCAGCGCGCATTGCAACCACAGGCGCTTGCTGCCGCCAGTTTCCGATTTGCGTCCAGTGTGAGTGGCCTAAGGTTCTTGTTTGGGGGTTGGAATTGCTGGCGGGTTGTGATTTTGTGGAAATTGATTTGGGTTCGGTGGTGATTTCGGTTTGGGGGTTGCAGACTGCTGCTGTTGCGGCGGAGGATCCGACCGCGTCCAAGGCGCATATTACTGTGAGATTGGGACCCTTTTTCCTTTTAGTTGATTCTTTTTTGCTACTAGGAATTAGTAACGAAGTGGAAGCCAACTAGGAGAGCAGTGAATTTTTGAAATTTTCATGGAGTTTTTGAAGTTTTCTTGGGATGAAATGGTTCAAATGTGTAATAGTCTAATCAATTCTCTGGTTGATCAATTCACCGGGAAGTTTGAAATGCGACTATGTTCGTAGTGATTGTATGAAGTGACTTTTGAATTTGGCTAGAGCAGAGCTGGTGGTATACCACAATTTCCGTGTGAAATTGTACTGGTATTGTATTCTATGGTACTTTATGTTGTTCAATTGGTCTCGGTCCCTCATTTTTCACAAAATGTGGTCTTATTTTTATGCTCGTCTTAGAGAATTTCATAGTAGTCTGGTAGGAGTGGTGTACTTCCGTACTGATTTCTCACTATTAGGTCGGTATTGGCATGGTATGTCTCTCCTTCAAATTCAAGGAATTATGGGGAGTCATAAGGATGTTAGACCTTGCTATTCCATCTCCGCAATTTGCAAGTTTGTTTGCAACTTGAGGCACACCGCGATTCTTCAGTCTCCAAAGTATTATAAAACTCCTTGTTGAGTTCTGGAAATTTCAGTTCTTAAATTGTCAATTTCTGCTGCCATCTCTGGCAACCCGTACTAGTGCAATGTGAGTATCGATTGCGTTGATTGGAAACCTCATACCACTCGGGTCTGGTGCTATGATTCCCTTCATGGTATTGATATTCCAGTATAATACTGTTTCATACCCTAAGTAGGATTCCGGGTAGGATTCACATGCGTGGTGTAGGTGTAGCATGCCGAGAGAGGAGCTAATTTTAAAATGCTGCCAATTGTGTGAACCAGTGGCCGAAGCAACTGAATTCAGAACTCTCGGAGGTCGACGAGGAGATTGTGGACATCATTGAGCATGAGAAGAATCGCCAATGGAAGGTTGCTCTTGTCCATATTTGTTAAACTAGTGTGATTCAAGCTTGTGACATTTAAAGCTCAGGGATTTGCAATCTCAGCCTAGTAGAGATCTGCGGTTTCTTATAGGCCTCTGGAAAAGTGTCAATTTCTTGAAATTTCACCATTTTAACGAATATGACGATGCTGTAAATCATTATTATACTTTCTGAACTTCGGATGCTTCCTGTATTGAACCAAAATAGAGGTGATCTAATTCACATTGTGTGTGTTTTCTCAGGGGCTGGAGTTGATCCCGTCGGAGAATTTTACCTCGCTTTCAGTTATGCAGGCGGTGGGTTCAGTCATGACGAACAAGTACAGCGAAGGGTACCCTGGTGCTCGTTATTATGGTGGCAACGAGTGCGTTCCCTTTCCTCTCAAGTTTAACAAGATTATTTTCACTCTTTCTTCTAATCCTCTCTTTGTTGTTTATGTGGGAAACTGTTGTTCGGTACCCTTTGACATCAATGCGGGAGTGGCCTTGGTCATTCAGATTTGTTTTACTTCATTATCTTCGCTGCCATGAACCCCGAAAGTGTTATAGTGGCCAAAATAGGTTGCCTTCATAGTTCTACGAGTTCAAATAGAACATATAATAAATTTCGATTAAGGTAACAAAATAAACCAACAGGAAGTAGAAATCATGGTCTACACGTCTGAATAGTAGAAATATGTTTTGAATGTTACTCTAATCATCTAATAGCTTCTAAATGCACTTTCTATTTTCAGTTTTGGAAGCTTAAGATGTTTTGATTTCGGTTATGGAAGGCAATCATCCTTGGTGCGCTTCACTGATGGCTGCTTTTCGTACCTGCAGGTTCATTGACCTGGCCGAGAAATTGTGCCAAAAGAGGGCTCTCGCTGCTTTCCGCCTGGACCCAGAGAAATGGGGAGGTCGGTCTTTCCTATGCTGCTTCTTCTTCTTTTGCCCTACATGGACTTTCTCGAATTTCTCTTGATCTCTGAGCTCACATTATCAGCATGTTATGCTAACATTCAATTATCTGTTCAACTCTCAGTGAATGTGCAGTCCCTGTCTGGATCACCAGCCAATTTCCAGGTTTATACAGCCCTCTTGAAGCCACATGAGCGCATTATGGCGTTGGATCTTCCTCACGGTGGTCATTTGTCTCATGGATACCAGGTAGAATTTCTTCTCTTGTCGTTAGTAAAAAACTTTGCAGATCTGGTCCCTGCGTTTCTTTAAAGTTGACCATCCATGTTTCAGCAAGACATACAATTGGGAAGGTTCAAAACTTTGTACGAACAAGGCATCTATTATCACGTAGTAAGTCTGCCATCATGTAAAACCAAGGCTTTCCAAGAGATGTGTGACAGTGAATATATGGAACTAAGAGTCATGGGGGCCAAATGACTAAGGAATTCTTCGAATGGTATCACCAACTCCGCAGTGTCAAACTGTTTATTTACTGGTGCTTTCTGCTTGACATGGCATACAGACGGATACAAAGAAAATTTCTGCGGTCTCCATTTTCTTCGAGACAATGCCCTACAGACTGGACGAATCTACAGGCTACATAGACTATGATCAGGTACATGCTTGCACACTTAAAGCATATCCTTATGGTTACTAGGTGCAACTGATGTGCATCTCAACAAGGCCTTACATAGCATCACTTGGTTACTCTATTGTTTTTATCCCTGTAAGATGGGCCTCCTAATTCATGGGTCACTGAAAATAAAGAACACGAAATTTGTTATTAGTGCATGTGCCTTCTGAAATTTGCGCATTAGATGTACATTCGTATCAAGTGATTTTTACGCAAAGATGATCATCAAACATACAGGGAAAGGGAATGGACGGTTGTCTACCCCCTTAAATTTAATAATCATGTCAGAAGCAAAATAAATGTTTAATACTAAAAATTATATTGGTGGAATGAGATAGTAGTGCAGAGAGTGAATTTGATGAATTCTTGATTGCTGCAAGATATTTATATACATGAGCTTTCTCCAAAACAATGCCATAGTTTTATGGTTTTAAACTCAACCTTTTATTTCAGATGGAGAAAAGCGCAAGCCTTTTCAGACCAAAGCTCATAGTGGCAGGTGCCAGTGCTTATGCACGCCATTACGACTATCCTCGTATGCGCCAGGTGGGTGTCCTTGGACAATGATACATACCTACAGTGTTTTCTGGTAGAATAATAGCTTTCCATTGTTAAATCCAAGGATTCATGGATTGAGATTGACAACTTGAAATGATCACTTTGTGAAAAACTAATATATCTGATGGGGTCAAATTTTATATTACCAAGAATGTGTTGGTCAAAATACAAACAACATTGGACACTGCAAAGTCTCTAGATGACCTTGACACTGGCTAAAAAATTATTAGGCCTTTAAGTCTTTCAGGCGTTGATTATCAATAGGTTATTTCAAATCTTCAGACTTCATTCTTTGAATTCGTTTATGACCTGGTTTTTATGCTTTTCCCGTACAGGTTTGCGACAAGCAAAAGGCTATCCTGCTGGCTGATATGGCCCATATCAGTGGGTTGGTAGCAGGTGATGTTGTACCATCTCCCTTCGACTTTGCTGATGTGGTCACTACTACCACCCACAAGTCTCTTCGAGGACCTCGGGGAGCGATGATCTTCTACCGCAAAGGGTTGAAGGAGACAACCAAGAAGGGTGAAAAGGTAAGTCTAATTATTGCACCATTTTAGCCAGTTTCGGATGTAAAACCTTCCAATTATAACATTTTCAGTTTTTTCTGGAATTATTCACCTCTAGGGTGTGGGTTCTCTAATATTGATTGTTGGTGGGGCGGTTTACTGTTGGAATTGTACACCCTACACTTTGACTCAACTCATTGTTGCCGAAATATTTTATTGTGCAGATCTTCTATGACTATGAAGACAAGATCAACCAAGCTGTGTTTCCAGGACTTCAAGGAGGACCTCACAACCACACCATCACTGCTCTTGCCGTTGCACTTAAACAGGCAAGTTTGCTTCTTCTTACTCTCATTCAAGATTACGACGTGATCTTCATCATATCCACAGCTATTCACCAGAAGAGCTGCAAAACGTTATCCATCTCTATTACAACATTCGACTGGCTTATATGGCGGATCACCTTAATTTACATTTGAATTGATGCTTAAACAGGTCTGACAACATTGGGAATTAAGTAGGAATTAACATTGGGAATAAAATTCCACTTTGACTGGGGATGATCAGCACTGACGTCGTTTCTATATCGGTGCAGGCAGCTACGCCAGAGTTTAAGGCTTACCAGGAACAGGTTTTGTCTAACTCGGCTCGGTTTGCGAAGGTCAGTATCAGTTCTGCTGGTTCTATTTTACTTCCATTTAAGTTTTCACATAAGCAACAAGCTTCACATATGACGTGGACAATGGGTGAAATTCTAAATTGGTTTTGTAAATGTAGGCCTTGATGGACCGGGGTTACGATCTGGTATCTGGTGGAACATCAAACCATTTGGTCCTTGTCAACCTTAAGCCCAAGGTATGTCTGGTGCATTCTCTCCAACATAATGCCAAATGTGGTGTCCAAGGCAACTATGTCGGTGTTTCATTGGCTAGTCAAAAGAAGATTTATCGCACATGAGTGCGCTCTCGTTCTAAGCCCTTAGATCAATCAAAAAGTCTAGCTCTAGTTCATAATCGTTCTTAATTGTCTACAATGAATTTGCATTACATCCGATAATACTTTTTAGCCTCCCAGCTCTCGAGAATTGTCTAGTTTATTACCGCCTCGCGGTCCTTGTCCTGCAACTTTCTTGAACTTTTGACTGAATTTTTCGACTTAGGTTTCTCAACTGTGACTGATGAGTTTCTTTCACACTGCCAGGGTGTGGACGGCTCAAGAGTGGAGCGAGTGATGGAGCTTGCCCACATTGCAGCAAACAAAAACACTGTTCCTGGAGATGTATCTGCTTTGGTACCTGGAGGCATCCGCATGGGTTAGTAAATGATTTGTAGTTGATCTTTTTATGTCCCAACCTATTGCAGAAAAGTTAAACTACACTTCCAGACCTGTGCAATTTGACTATCAGAATTTTGTAAAACCAATTATCTTAATATTTTCTTGGATGAATCAAGATATGTTTCTTATTATTTTGAAATATTGGGACTATTGTGGTATAAAATGAAATTAATATGATTTTTAATGCTAAACACTCTAAGAGGACCAAATTAATTACAAATAACCTCCAATAAACTATAAATCTTTTGGAGGAGGTGTACGTTACCATGAGAAATTACATGATGTATGATTTTCAGTCAGAAGTTGGGTCTGAATTTGAAATCCAATAGGTAATCATGCTATGTATTGTAGTGTAGGCCTTCATTCAATAAATTTCTCAATATCTGAAAAAATGAGTTTTAATCGAAGAATGGCGTAAATTTTATGAACTTCATTTGCTTAGTTGTGCAACGATCTTGCGCCCATTATGTGGATGTTTGTCACTATGTGGTTGACCATTAAGTACTTAGGGTTAATGGTTGTCTGTAAGCTGACTGGTTCAGTATTTCATTTTCAAAATTATAGGGACAGGACGTGAATTCCAGGCAACAATCCTGTGGATCTGATTTTTTTAGTTTTTTCTTCCCTGATGGATTTTACTCTTATATTCGTGAACAGGAACCCCAGCTTTGACGAGCAGAGGTTTTACTGAAGAGGATTTCGAGAAGGTCGCTGAGTATTTCGACCGTGCAGTGGGTATTGCAGTGAAGGTCAAGAAGTCCTCAGGTGGGAACTAATCCCAGTCCTTTTCCATATTACCAAACTGGAGTTGCATAGCATTCTATAGCTGAATATTGACCACCCATCTTTTTCACGATCGTACTCTATGTTTGGCAGTAACCAGACTTGCCTGTATAATAGTTGGGAGACTACCATCTTGAACTCGAGATCCGTGGCAAAGACATCAGAGAATCAACGAATCTAAATTAAAACTAGGAGTTTGTTTGTTTCCAATGTTTTCACAACCCCTGTCAAGAATTTTATGTTAAGACATGTGCAGGGTCTCTTTGCAGTTGGCGTGGCTATCTCCTCTTGAAATTCGTGAAAAGTGTTTATCACTGAACTTTCCTTTTCTCTGGTTGTAGGGACCAAGTTGAAGGACTTCAGGGCTGCTGTCGACACCGATCCGGAAGTCCAGGCAGAAATTGGAAAGTTGAAAGAGGACGTGGAATCCTTTGCCAAGCAGTTCCCCACAATTGGCTTCGAGAAGTCGTCAATGAAGTACAAACATTAGAAAGGCAGGGAGAGGGAGCCTCTGTATAGAATATATCCTCTTATGCTTTGGAAGTCGAGTTCGGGCTTTTTTACTTTAGATACTACAGTTCAGTCATACTTAGGAAGTACTCTAACAAGTGGAAGATTTCGGAGTGGATGCGCGGGGGCAGGTCTATTCAGATTCTACTTTAGGGAATTTCTTTTTTGAGTGTCTGTGAAGCAAGCACTGCATCTGAACTGTCTGTAAGCTTTGTAATCCTGTCTATTCAAGTTATTACACCTTCTGAATCTCTGCTGAGAGAAGGATTTGGGGACTAAAAGAACATTCATTGTGATCTTCATAAGTATAATATGTAAATATAATAATTATTATAGTTGAAAATAAGTGTCAGAATAATTGGGGGTTCAGACCAATAATGAAGGTGAGAATGAGAAACAATATTTTGTAATTGAAATTAAAAAATCATTTGCAAAGCAGAAATTTAAAAATAAATAAAAATACAATATAATTGTGTAATTACAATTCTAATGCATACAACTTGACACGTGATGGCTTGTTAGACGGGCTAACCAGAACTCTCAAGTTTAATGTCTCTCAGCCAAACAACATTAACCCACAAATGCTGCCAAGGACGTTTTATGGCCGATGAATCACAAAGAATCTCTCCATGTAGGACAAAAGTGCAACTATTCATCCTCCCAATTTGGTGTAAAAAGGGAAGATCATCTACAATAGTTTGTCTTCCAATGAGTGCTTTTGCATTATTTTAATCCAACAATTCACATGGTGACAAAACAGATGATTTCTATGGTTATAAGTCTGTCTTTTAAGTGTTAACCTCTAAAGGACCAAGTGTCCGTTCAACATACACAAATTTGACTACACGGTCATGGGTTCTATCCTTTAGGGGTCAACTGCAACGAGTGACCATCCAAAAGTTCCGGTGCATCCACAACAAAGTGATCAGATGATTCCTGAAGGCTAGCACACTCCAGTTCCCAACACAATCTTTAACCTTTAAAGGAGTAAAGGACAAATTGGTGATTGTGGAAATCGTTCATTTGGGTATTGTGTAAATCATTGGTCTAAAAAAATCCAAAAGTACTTATTAGAAGTCAAACTACTATAGAAGACCTCCCTTTTTCACTCAAAATTTGGAAGATGACTATAGTTGCATTTATGTCCCACATAGAAGGATTCTTTGTCATTCATTGACCGAAAAATAGTCGAAGCATCGTTTATAGGTTAAGGTAAGCATTGCAATTGGCTTGTGGGACTTAAGGTCGAACTTGAGATGACTTCCCATCTACCACCAAAGGTGGTCAGAAAAATTTTCGTAATCTATGACCAAACCAATAGAAGGCCAGTATGCTTTCATGTCTTGAATGAGCTAAGCACTTAGCACCACTCCATTGTTGGTTGTATTTAGCACTTGTATCAACTTTGTGTTTGAGAGATCCGATTGACTTTGCAACCTCTTGTACCTATGAACATCTAAATGCTCAGACTTAAAGGTCAAATTCCAGACTTAAAGGTCATGTACAAGTCAAATTCACTAAGTTCATACAATCGTGCACGTTGAGAAGGAATGATTCAAAGAAGATAATTGACCTGAGTCCAAGAGCTCCTAGATGGGACACCAACTGCAAGACAACTTGTGCAACTAGCTACAAGCAAGATCATTGCAGATTTGTGAATCCATAGTATGACACATCAAAGAAGTGGAGATCTATCAACCAAACCGGTTTGAGGTTCGGGACACTTGCTAAAGTGACGACCTCGCTCACTATGACCGGAGGGATCTGCGGGTTTTCTCAGCCCGACCCCCTTCTCTGTTGGGATGAACCGGACCCCGATGACCCCTCCATTCCTCCAGACAAACAAAACTGGAACATCCAGCCCGAATCCCCTAATGTTCAACATTTTTTTTACTTTTTTTATAAAACCAAAAGAATAGGATCAATCAACCCTTGTTTGTTACCTGATCTATATGTTACCCGATCAAAGGGTTGCCCGACAATTCTTCGGGCGCCATCGCCAAAGTCGTCGCTTCAGCAGTCTACCCCCGAGGTTCTTATGAAACCACTAATGTCGACATGCATATAAGCTTTTCAAATTTTGCAATCCCATGAAGCCACAAATAT
Organism: Antitrichia curtipendula; assembly: GCA_951230915.1. Classification (NCBI taxonomy): domain Eukaryota; kingdom Viridiplantae; phylum Streptophyta; class Bryopsida; order Hypnales; family Leucodontaceae; genus Antitrichia; species Antitrichia curtipendula. The sequence continues at coordinate 7,710,838 of OX579639.1, read as the reverse complement.
CTCTCAAGCGTGCACAACCCTCGATCTTTAGCTCTTTCAACCATCAAAAGTTGATGAGAGTTTCAGCAAAGATGCCCAAATGATGTTTGAAATGCCCAATTTTTTTTCACTTACTCAACTTTTCTTTCTTCCCAAAAAAGAAAGTGGTTAGTGTGTGTACCTTATGTCAAAATTTCACAAACATTCATTTGAAATTGACTTTGTAGGAATTTATCCCAACACACAATTATCTATCCAACATACAATTGTCCCTTAAAGGTTAAAAGAAAGTTTATCAAAGGTCTCATGACTTTTGTTTTTCTTCAAAAGTTACACCTTCATCACCTAACATGAAATAAGCTACTTAATTAAACAATGCAGCTATGCATGAAATAAGCATAGAGATTCTAATGTACGTACATTCCTAATCACCTATAATTGTCTCTTTTTGCAAGTATTAAAAAAACTTACAAGAATTAGGATAAAAGAGAAGGTGTATTGACAAACGTAGTGGAAATACAAAAACTTCTATCCAATAATGAAGAAATATTAGAGTTATCTTAAAAGCCATCTCTTTTTTTTCCACCTTGTGTTGTCATTTTTATCCCTCTAAAAAAAATGAATAGTTAAAACTTTAATGAGATTTTCTACCTTCGTAGAGTAATTGCACTTCTACAATTCTAAATATTCAATCAAACTAATAATCAAGAGTAATACAATGAAAAATATATAGATCATTTACAGGATATAACCAATTAATTCCCTATTACATCTAGTATTTTTCCTATTACCTTAACCCCTAACATTAGGAAAAATTTGGGGGGTCCAGAAGGCCGTTAAGCCTGGACCCCCGTAGTGATACTATAGAATTTTTTTTCGAAAAAAAAAATGCTGACACTGAAACTCTGACGTGGTCGAAGTGCCACGCCAGCGCGACGTCACTTTTTGATTTTTTTTTCGAAAAAAAAAAAAAAAGTTATTTTTTTCCAAAAAAAAGATTTTTTTTTTTTTTTTTTTTTTCCGTAATATCACCCGCGGGTCCCGAAAATCAGCACTCACAGCCTTGTTGAGGCCTCATATTTTTTGTAATGAGGTCAGAGACTATGTTTCCACCAAAACCACTCCAAAATTGCTATTTCTAATCAACAACCAAATTTTAGAAGAAAAAAAAAATTTAGAAAAATGTAACCATAGGATCTTGTACTAAACTAGTTTGGAAAGTTGTGGAAAAAATTTCAGAAATTTCCACCATGTGGATTGCAAGATAATAGCATTTGAATTGACAAAAGTTCTTTTTTTGTCCTTGCAAAAATCTGGGAAGCTGCACTTCACAAGGTCACATTTGTATGAAAAAAAGTCCAAAATGATAGTTACTCTTTGGATTCATTCTTCAAGGCAAGTTGGATACATGCTTGAAAAATTTCAGATCATTTGGAATTGTAAAACATATAGGAAAAAAATAGTAAGTAGAAAGAGGTAGAGAATGTTCAAAACACTAAACTATTAAGAATTTAAATATCGAATTGAAAAATGCCAATCCCAACGGTTGTAATGTTGTAATAAACAACCTACACCCAATTTTTTCGTTTTTTTTCCAAAAGTATTGAGAATTGAGTTAAAAAAAGGACTTCAAAGTTTATCTTAGAGTAGAGATTCCATAATTACCCTCAAACTAAAACTCCTCATAACTTTCATCTTGTTAATCAAAATGGAATGATTCAAAGCTTCCCACATATATGTAAATCTAAAGAACCAATTTCAAATTTTTATTTTAAAAGAAAGTGAATTTCAAAGAAGTTTTTTCAGCTGCCCGGGCTGCGGCCGACCAATGAAAATGACATATCATGCAATAACTTTTTAACCACGTAGTCAAAAGTTATGAAAATTGTTGGGCCTTAAAGCTATTCCTTGGACACATCTTGTGAAACAATTTCAAAGAAACAAAAAAAAAATTCTACTCGTAGTAAATTGCCCAAAATTGTTATGTTGTCAAAAAAACAATGTTTGGTCCTTTAGGGGTTAAAGAGTACCACTAATTATTCAGTTATTTATATGAGGCCATTTGTACCTCAAGTAGCAATTGAAAGAACTTTTGATGGGTCTAATAAGTGTTTATCTTTCAAGCCTTCATATTTAACCTCAACGCTTGATTAAATTGAAGATTTGAGTTTGTAGGGGAGGTATTATTCAAGTTATAGAGGAATCCCACCATTGAAACATCAATGGTGTGATATTCATTTCTTAGAAGTAGAAAATAAGAAGATGAAACACAACAATTGATTTCCATCTTTTAGCTCTTGTATCTTTTATTTGGTAATGTCAATAATTAAAGATTCGAATTTGATGGAATGCAGTTAATCCACAAGAATAGAAATGTTTAGTTAAATTATAAAATGAAAACAGCATTAGAACATGAAAGTGTGGAAATAAAAGTTGACTTTTAGTATAACCCTTAGGCAACTACACCTAATTTTTGCTTTTTTCTAGAACCATCCCCTAAATTTTCTTGCCTTAAATGTACTAACAACCTCTATTTATAAGAGTCTAGGTCAATTGTAGGTATACTTATTTTTAGTCCTTGAAATATTCATAGTTTATTCATATGGTTTCCTAAAAAAAGAATATAAAAAAAATCTAGAATTTCCTTTTAACTTGCAATAAAATTCACCAAAATCTTTGATATTTTAATAAACATAACCATCTTCAATTGCATATTTAGTCAATTAAAGTGATGTTATCTTATTGACTATTGAAGTTCATTTGAATAGAACACCAATAACTCACAACTAAGAATACAACATGTTTGAAAGAGTACAATATAAATATGAAATGAGTTATTGGTTTACAATACAAATTCCTCACTAACTTCATCTATTGGTGGTTTACCATTACTAACTTTACAATTCATGGTCATATTTAGATGTTGGTATTGATATTTAGGAAGGATCAACCATCCATGCTTGAACCTCTATAAATTGTAAAATCAACACATAGCTTCTAAGGTAGCCATACCTAAAAGCAACAATGTAAGGATTTCAATGTCTTATATATAGCTACATATTGAACTTTTTGCTCAAACAAATTAGCAAATTGTAGTGAAAGATGTTAAAGTCTGAATTTTTTTGCTACTTAAGAGAATATATTATAAATTTTGAAAAGTGACACCCTCTAGACACCTACAATGGGTTGAACTCATTGGGAAACAAATGCATTTGGAACCTTGGAGCAACAGAGAGTGACCCATGAATAGACACTTTGTTGATTTCCTCAAATTTTAAGTAGGAGACTTGGTGGTTTCACATGCAGATTTGGTTTGCTATGAGGCAAAATAGGTGTTCATTTTAGCTTTCACTAGAATGTGGTGCTACCTTAGTAACTTTGAAGCTGCACAAAGAAAGGGACACCCTTTTGTTGCAGTTGTCTTGGTAATTGAGTACAGTGATTAGCATATGGCTTCAATGCAAAAGGATGGTGCAGATCCATCTGCTTGTGCTGTATAATTAACCTCCAAGTCAAACAAGATGAGGAAAGTCTAATCATAATTTCCTCAAAATCCAGCAGAGCCTTGCAACTGAGGTTACATTACAAAAGTCTAGTACATCAGGTTACATCTCGTATTGCTTGCATGTTGAATGTCATACATTAGTCTGCCCTACTGCAGCAGCATACTAAAAAATTCAAAGCTTTGAAAGGTCCATGATGTACAATTGGTAAATTTGCCTCAGTCAAATTTGCTGACGCTTCTCTCAACATGCTGAGCGCTTGGAGCTTGAATAGATCAATCAACGTGTACGATATATTCGGAAATCAGTGGCCGTCGTGGATGAGTACCTCGGGCGAAGAAGGAAAATCACCATGCCACTAAAAGAATTGCCACTTCTGAATGATCTGGATGTCTTCCAACAATTGCTTGTGAAGATCTGCAACCAAATACAAGAAATATCCACCCACCAAATCCTTCAGATACACCAACACTGATTCAACCTAAACCAGGTCGAGTTTCAAACTGTTGCATTCAACAGTAATGAGGGATGCGCGCACAAGAAAACACCAAATGAAATATGAAGTGCATTCATTTCAAGTGGTGATCTGGGTGCACATACCTTACATCCATGAGTGCTATGATAACAGAGAAAACAAATTACTACCACCAGGGTTCTCATGTGGTCCTTTAAATTCAAATTTACTAAAACATTACAACCTAGGGTCCCAACTTTTCACTATGACTATGAAAGAAATTGACTGTTTGAAAAGAGTGCAACAGGAAATTATAGTGTGGCAAGCGCGCATGATATTCTACAATGTCATTTTAGAGGAAGTCATTTTGAGTGTACCCTCAGTATCGACCGCCTACTCATCGTCAGATGCTTCATCTTCCCCATCGTCATCGGGTTCTGCAGGACCACTTTGACCACTTTTATATCCAGCCATAGCCTTTTTGTAGCGTTCTTGATCCACTTTCGCTTCAGCTTCATAAGGTGCTTTCTCAGAAGGCGACATATTTCTCCACTTCTCGCCAAGAGACTTGCCAATATCTGTAAAGGTCATCGAGGCTTGGCTTGGATCTGACTTCATTTTCTTACGTTCCTGTATCTGGAAACGCATGAAGGCAGACAGTGCACGCTTCGGTGCATTCGGGTCCTTCTCCTTCTTTTTCCTTCTCTTCTTTTTGCCACCATCTTCCGCATCCACATCGTCTTTTTTCTTCCGTTTCTTAGCGACAGTCTGTTTCGGAACGACCTCTTCCTTCTCCTTCTTCTTCTTCCGGGGTCTTTCCTCCTCTTCTTCTTCCTGGTCGGAACCACTCCCAGCATCGTCGCTACCGTCAGGGTCCTCAGCATCCGATTCATCAGTAGGTGAGCCAGCATCATCCTTCTCAGCAACAAAATCTTCATCCTCTTCGTCACTGTCCTCATCACCAAGCCCAGCACCCCCGCTCTCCCTGGCACTCCGAATACGATTCAAATGAGGATCAACGCCCTCGTCATCTGAGCCCTCAAGAGCAGCAGCCACCCCACTCGTACCTTGCGCATCTCCCAAGTTCATAATCTTCAAATTCTTCCCACTAATAAAATTGAACAAGTTGTGATACTCATTCCGCTGAATGTTACGAAACTGGTGTTCTTGTTCGCTCTTCAGCCGAATCAGCAGATCGAAGTAATGCGATGAAATGCTACTTGTCCCAGCAGCACCATGTCGCTCAAACTCCAAATACTCGATCTCGTCGTGAAGGATAAGCGTCGGTGGCTTCGGCAAGAAAAAGAAGCTTTTCTCCAAGGGATACAACGTCCCTTCCTCTGCCTTAAGAGATGTGCGTACACAGTAGCCATCTTGACTGCTACGAAACTTGCCAGGACGAGTCACTTTAGCACCAGACAACCCCCTTAAAATTTGAGTAAAAACATCGTGAGAGAGATCCTTGTACGCAGGTTGCAGCCGATCCTTATACTTCGTATTCAAAAGCTCGTCGTTCATAGAAAGCGCACATTCAGCGATCTCTTCAGACGGGAACTGGAGAACAATATGCGGGTAGAACGTCTGGCCTTTTCGAATAGGAGGGTCTAACGTAATGACCACAAACGTATGCGGTTGGTTACTCTTCGGCAGAATAAAAAGACGCACAACACTACTATATTGTATCTTGAAGTCATTCGCCTGGCCTTGTAACCGCAAAAAGGAAAGATGAAGCTCAACATTATACCGTCCTCTCGGGGTGAGAATATGAACTTCTTCAAATAAGGCAATGGCTTCGGCACCAGACGGTCCCACGTCGCCCATCGACAAAATCTTCTCCCGGAAAATTTGAGCTGGCGGACGCTCCTCGTCTCCCAAATAAGTCGTATTGGAAGTGGGTACATGAAAACTCAACTCCATCAAAGTATCCTTCTCGCTCGCGCCGGTGGTGTCATCCACATGAAACTCCAGCATGACTTCATTCTTCCCCTGCATTTGAGTTTGAGACACATCCGCAATGGAAACGTCGAACGCATGCTTCCCGCCTACCGTGAAAGCGAGCGAGCTCCCTTCTAAAGTTGCGTCGCCCCAATTGCGGCCGCTGATCGCCAACGGCTTCTCCTCCGCGGTAATCCCCATGTCGGCCATGAAGAACGATCCCAGGCTGGCCATGTCGGACTCCCGGAATCCATTAAACTTCACGTCGCGTCCAGCCTTGAGTTTCACCCCTAACTGGAAACCCTTGGGAACTCGGGTCCAGCTCAAAGTCGCGATGTCGCTCGTCGAAACCTCCACTACTTTGCCTCCCCCCGCTTTCCGCCATTGAAACCCGCCATGGTTCACCTTCAGCTGCCCGGGG